>CAFUXE010000391.1:1037808-1049592 GCA_903364295.1 Serranus cabrilla | reverse complement strand
GACAATAGGTTGGACTTTGACCCAGCAGCCAACCAGAACTCGTCATCTGATGTTAAAATTTCATTACAGAGTTTATGGTGTTTATGCAGATGTGTGTTGGCCCTGGAATAGCTCTGCACCCGTATCTAACGGGGTTCAGACTCTCATGTAAGAAAAAGAAATGCAACATAAATAAGTTAAATGTAGCATCTAGCTGTAGCTGAAGCCCTGGATTCTGGACTTTTAAACTGAAAGTAAAACTTCTAAATAACTGCATAAAAGAAGTAATTTGATTTGTTTGTTGTTTTAAATGTGTCTGTCTGTCTTTAAAGGGATGCTCCACAGTCTTGTTGGCTTCTGCTTTGATGTTATCTGCTGTCGCCTCAAACTTGGAGTCTACAGGCCCAGAGAAGTGAGTCAAATAAAAAAAAAAACAGGCTTCCTCTCCCTCAATATACATGAACTGTTTCTCTGTCTGATTTAAAGCGCTCTAAACTTCACTATAACGTAAACTAAATAAACTTACCGGTGCTGAATCTATTCTAGGACGTGCAGCTGCAGCATCAGATGAACAACCTGAACAACCACCAGACTCCTCTGCTGCCTCCTGACGTCCCTCAGGAGTAGCTGCTCTTCAGGCTTTGGGTCGTCAGTCTGTATTAATTGTGTTCTTCTACTGAAAAAAGATTCAGCTGTCTGTCAAACACTGTTGTTGGGAAATGGTAAAACGTTACATCAGATCATTGCACTTTAAGAAAATGTTTTCCCTGTGACTGCAATCATACGTGTGTTTTAAACATTTGCTTTATTTAATGGGGTTTGTTTCCTTAGCAATGTTGAAAGTTTTCTGTTCCACTTTCACTGTGAATAATTATAATTATTGTTAGCTTGACTCCATTAAAGTTGAAATTAAAAAAATATACCAGTGTTTCTGCGTGGAAAACATTTGACATAAGATTAAAAATTAGTTGTTAGTGTGCCTTTAAGACAGAAATATACTTAATACAATACAATAAATACAATAATTTACAGCTTGCAGAAACCTCAAGAGAATAAAGGAGTGCAGAACTTAAATAAGAACAAGAAAAGCACTCGGAGAGCGCAGACGTCTGCCAAGGCAATAGGATCAGTTACATAATAAGTGAAATAAATGCATGTAAATGTCAAAAAAGTTACCTGCTTTACTGACAAAACACTTGAAACTTCATTCCCAGTAGTAACATGAGTTCAACTGCTGAGCAAATACTGACAGTTTGATTGTATAAAAAGCCACCGGGACGCTCTGTCCAGCACTCTTAATGACAAGAACAAAAACATGTTTCTCAAAAGGACAAAAGTATCACTTAAACGTTGCAGGTAATTTTGACTTTTTTTGTAAACTTCATCAGGAGGAAGAAATGGATCTGAATGGACTACAGCACACTTTTTCTCTTCTAGTTTATTTCAGTTTTGCCAAGCAGACTTTGAATGAAGTGTTGTCAGAGCGAGGAATAAAGGTGGTCAAACATTTTGTAAATGACACCAGAAAGTAGAAGATGAAGTCATCGGTTACGTGTTGTTGTTGTTTCGTTACATACAGTAACGTACGGAGCTCCAGCCCGGGGTTTTCTGTACCAAGACAGCACTTTGTTGTGAAACACACAAAACTCTGTAAAGACACCATAACAATAAGTCTGTACGAACAAAACCATTTCATCATACAGGTGTCGATCGACTGCAGACAGTTTGGTTCATTCTCCCCCTCTGAAATGAAGGAGTTACCATGATTACACCACAGACATGGGCTTTGCATAAACATTTATTTAGTTGTGTCCCTTTTTCTCCCATATAGGCTCATAACTTATTTATTTGTATCCTGTCAAGAGTCAAGCCTCGCAAAACACAATCCTGTACACAGTGTTCTCTTTGTTTAGTAAAAATCTGACTTGCCTGTCTCACTTAACACTTTTGGTAGACTCTGTGGGAAGCTCTGTGGTGGGATCCTGTGAAGACACTCACCAAGCAAAGATCAACAGTCAAATACAATTTTTGGTAGTCTATAAGAATAATATGTAGTTTAAACTATTTACAGGTCTTCCAAACTGGGGGTCAAGGGTGTAATACCAGACGGGGCTTTAGTCCCGAGTTTAAAACCTCGCATTTTTGTGATTTAGGTCCAGACTAACATGTAGGTCACGATTTATCTTACTTAGAAATAGAAGTCCATCTCTCCACTGGTGTGGCGCACCTCAAGGCTCTGTACTTGGTCCACTACTTTTCACAATATTCTTCCATTTGGTCGAATTTCAGAATAAATATTCGCCCTTATGCAGATGACACTGAACTCTATAATGCAGTGATGCTCCATGCCACGTCCTGTGCACGAGCAGTTAAAAATACTTCCTTTTCTCACATATAAATAAAGCTGAAAAGCTCTTTTTCTCTTTTAATGGGAAAAACTAAAATTTTTCTTTCCTAACATATAAATATATGATTTTCTCCATCATATTTAACAAACCTCATGACCTCTTCAGTATCCAGAGGCCTGCCTCAAGTACTAGAAGAAATATTCTTCACCTGGCTTTGAGTACTTTAAGTTATGCTATTTCTGCCATCTGGGTACAAGCTCAACTTAGTGCCTCAGGTATTAGAATCTCGACTTCAAACTTTGGTTTTAAATCTAATGTGTATTTTTTCAGATGGTTCGAGAAGTCTTTGAGATTTCTAGGAAAACAAGTTTTTCTAGACATCCCTGGATAATTATTTTACAGAGAAATGAATGGTTAACACTGACTAAATCTAACAGTAATACCAGAGAGGCACAAATTTGAGCTCGGGCCAAGTGACCCGACTTCCTGCTCCAATCAGCTGCCCTCTCCAAGCTTGGTCCCCCAACCTCACATATCTACAACCTTGGTCATAACTGATACTGGACTGGACCCATTCGGTGGACTTTTCCATTTAGATTTCAAATTTGCATCGGACCTTTTGGATGTTATGTTTTGCATGTCCAATTATTTCAACTTAATGCTAATTTTGTGTTTTTTTCTTTTAGCCCCCCAGCCGCCTGAGGAGTGGAGGGTTCTGGAGGAGTTTGTCTTGGTCTTGGTTGGGAAACTGTTGGGAGACATTGTACAGTTTGTGATACGGGGCTATACAAATAAACTGGTCTCTGATGTACTCTTATTTATATATAATACACTGCCAAGGTCTACCACATATATCAGACTAGCCTCAGACGCAAGTATAAAGATGTAAAAGTAGTAAACTTAGTTTCAGTACAAACTGCTGTACAAACAGGCAAAAAGTGGATGAGCATTCAAACAAACAAGGTTTATGTTCAAAGACATTATCGTTCGTGATAGTAAATAAGTGACAACCTCGACAGCAGGAAAGATGGCAGATCTGTTTCTGTTTCTGTAGTGATACCGTTGTCTTGCGTCTTGGTTTTAAATACTCTGTGGACTGGCCTCAAGACAGACGACCACCAGTTAGTTTTTGAATGTAATCTTAAAAAGGCAGTAGATACACGTAATGCAAGACACACAGATATCCAAATCACCTGCATATTAAGGAGAAGAGTTGGATATCCCCACAGTAAAAAACAAAATAATCTTGTAGAAATTGTCCTCCAGTGAAGCACTGCCATATTTCAAGTATGAAAAAAAATCATCACAAGGCAAGGCAATGTACCCAGATTCAAGAGGATGGAAACGATGACGAGGAAAAGAAAATGGAAGTCACACAAAAGGCTTTTTGTTGCATATATAATTGGCCACTTTAAGAAGAAAACGGAAGGTACAAAATGAATGACAACACTTGTTTTCGTTGGACGGGTCTGGGGGCTGAATAGTGCAGGTACTGATGACAGATTTCCAAACTAAACAGATAATTCATGGCTAGTAGAGCTCTTTTCTCCCCTCCGAGTGCTTCACTCAGCTGCAGAGAGCCCCCAGCTAATCCACACCCAAAGGGGGAGACAGAGCGTCCTCCCTCCGCGGACGGTCAGAGTCTCAGATGTTACGTCCTGCTGACGGCCGAAGGCGAGCGCCGCTGTCTCTGCTTCTGGAGGCGGTCGGGGAAGACTCAGTTGGTTATGGTGCTGGACGCGCGGAAGTAGGAGAGGAACTTGAAACAGAGGCTGACCACAAAGTACCAGATGTTTCGGGCCATCTGGGAGCGGGCGATGAACACCCTCCAGATAAAAACCACCAGCAGAGTGTTGAAGGTGTAGCGGATGTTCCTCAGTCTGGGAGACGAAACAGAGAGGAGGGATGAGACGACAAATAACGAGTTAAAAACACAGAGATAAAGATGAAACACTGGATGTTCATGGGATAACACAGCTAATGAAAAGAATAAGCTTTTCCGTAAAATTGGGATTTTCTCCAAAAAAAAAGGAGCCATAAGATTTCTTCCTGTTATTTTTTCAACACATGACAGACCAGCTTCCCGTCGTGTTGTGTTCAGGTACAGTCTCCGGGTGACTTACTTCCTCAGATGCTGCCTGGCGGCGGGAATGTCGGACATGTCTTCATTCAGGACGTACTTCTTGGTGCCGATACAGTAATTCTCGATGTACTCGGGCCAGTTCAGCTGGCGCACATCGAAGTTAAACGTCTGGAAGATGGAAGAGACGGTGAAGATGAAGGCAAACTGTTTCATTTGTGGCTGAAAGTTAATGTGAAATTCTACTTTCCAACACTAGAGGGAGCAACAGAGCAGGAGGAAGATTTACTAAAGTGGTTTCTCAGTTCAATAGTGTAAGAAGAAGAATGTTTTTAACAGGGGAAGAAATACTGTAAAAGAAGCAATATCACAATATAAAAATATTTTATTCTTAAGTAAAAGTCCAGTATTATTGGTCAAATTTAAGGCAAAGCAGTTTTATTTCTTATTTCTTTTATTTAGCACATTTCCCACATTAAATTAGGTTCAAAGAGCTGCACAAAGAAGAGAAAACTAAAATAAAAGAGCTAAAATAAAAGTATAAGTAAAAATAGAGAAGAAAAATAGAAATCTAAATAGAAATACAATCTAAAAAATAAGATTACTTTAACAAAAAGTGTAAAAGAATACAAATAAAATACAATAATAATACGATGATAATCAAAAAACCTGAGGAATTTTTTTTTCAGTCTGGATCTAAAAGCTGAGAACTTTAGCTTCAAAAATGATCTATAATTATGTTTGTGTATTTGCTGCTTGTAGATTATTGATTCAATTGAGTCAATTAATTTGAATTTTTTTAATAAACTGGGGAGTAAAATCTATGGTAAAACACCTGCAAAGTAACGAAGGTAATGATGTCCAGATAAAAGTTCAATATTTCCCTTTGAAATGTGGTGAAACGTACGTAGAAAGTGGCATAAACTTTCATTTTAATGTGTTTCTCTCTGTTGATTTTATTGCTTTTATACTTTATGTTTTCCATGTTTGACGTAAAGCGCTCTGAATGTCCTGCTGTTGAATCATGCTATATAAAAAACCTGCCTTGCCTAAACTGTACTTTGTTTTTTTCCTGTGTTTCTCTGTAGTGTTTCTCAGACCGCAGCGTGTGCGTGGGTCAGATACCTTCTTGTCCTCGGGGGTCAGCTGGCTCATCAGCATGCTCATGTTCTCAGAGTTCCACTCCCAGTCCTGGCTGCTGAAGTACTCCAGCAGGCTGATGGCTTTATGCAGGCGATTGAAGATGCGCATCATCCTGGAGAGCGAGAGGTCAGAGGTCACAGAACGCACTTTCTTTAGATCTAAAGTGCCACAGACGGCTGCGAGTGACTCACTGCGGCTTCTGTCCGGACAGGCGCAGCACGAGGTCGTAGATGAGGGCGGGGAACTTGTGGCTGACCAGGATCCAGTACTGGTTGATCAGGTAGTTGGAGGTGATGTTGGCGTTGGGCCTGCGGAAAGCCTGCTCCAGAGGGTTCCTCTTGAAGGACGACATCACATGGTGCTCTGGGGAAAAACAAAACAGGCATCATTTAGGACAGCCGTCCCTAAACAGAAGGCCGACATGATGATGGATATTTCACATTATAATCGATGCATAACCAGCAGTGGAAGAAGATCTTATACTCAGCATTACTGAAATACTTTGAAGAAATACTTCAGTATTTGCATTAAAATGCACTTAAAGTAATAAAAGTAAACGTCGTCTTTCTGCAGAATAATTCATAATAATAATATATATTATTAGATTAAGCATATTGATGCATTTATATGTAAATCACTTGTAAAAGTTGGGGCTAATTTTTGTCACTTTATATATATATATGACTATTTATTAGTTGATGTACGTATGTTTTGTAAAAATAATAAAAAATCTGCAAAGAAATTAGTGACTAAATTGGCTTAAATGTGTTTTTTTCATGCAAAACTTCTCATAGTGAAGTAAAAGTACAATATTTCTCTCTAAAATGTAGAAGTAGAAGTATAAAGTACATTATTTGAGTAAAAGAAAGTTTGGATCTACTGATTAGGGTGCGACATCACAACCTGTTACATTCATATCTAAAATATGATTTTAACGTTTAATTTCTGAGCTCTTTAAGATATTTAAATGAAGAACAATCCATTATGTTTGAATACAAAGAATAAAAACAGACCTTCTGTTCTCTTATATAAAGTGCCACGTTGCATTTAAGTGCAAACGTTATTACAGGTTAACTTAAAGAGTCTGTGATGATCTTTTAATTATGAAGCAGATATGTTCTCTCTGTGTGCTCAGCTGTCAAAATAAAAGCTTATTATAAAGACGGGGATATGCATCAGTGCAGCTGTAAAATAAAATTAAAATAAAGCTCCTTTAAGGCAAATCTTCCTGGTTTTCATCATCCGCTGCCCCCAACAAACAAACTGCAGATTCCACACAAAGATCACGACTTCCAGGAACCGGATCTGGTTTTAATCACAACATCATTTTCCAGCTCTGGTTCCTCGGGGGGGAAAAATCAGGCAGAGAGACTCCCCCCCCACCGGAGCAGCCATGTGACCGCAGACATTACATCACACACAGCACGCAAACTAGGCCTCGCAATCGCCCCCGTTTCCATGGCAACAGATATGTGGCGGGTTGCAGGGGGCCGGGATGACCGGATCCGAGGTGACAGCCAGCTGCGGCCTCCAGCGCCGCCGCTAACCTTGAGCTCCGGGAGAGTTTCTGCTCTTATTTATTATTATTTATATATATTTCGTTCAGATTAGCTTCATTCCTCTCGTCTCGTTCGGGGGGCTGGCGAGATTAGAGCGCACGCTTCCTCTTTCATAACAGTGATGAGACCTAATCCCGCTACCGAGCCATCTGGTAGCAATTTCCCTCGGTGAAAGGAGCATGTTTGCTAATCTGAGAGGAAGAGAGAGAGAGAGAGAGACAGAGAGAGAGAGAGAGAGAGAGAGAGAGAGAGAGAGAAAAGGAGGGAGGGTCTCCTGTCTTGCTGCTCTCATCCTTCTGTTTCTGACTCCGGCTGGGATGGAAACACAGATTTCTCCGTCTTGTGTAGTTTCATGACATGTAGAATTACTTTTATTTTCTATATTTCTTTGCTTTGTTATATTTTTCTAAATGCAAGGAGACAATAAAATAAATAAAAATAATAAATAAAAGACTTTAAAAATCTTTCTGATTCTTATTTATTATATTTATTCTATTATTTTAAATTAAAAACCTTTTCCATCCTTTTACTGTGTTGTTTGCCTTTTCCTGCTGTATTTATGATGTGTAGAATTTCTTTTATTTTCTATATTTACATTTGTATTTATTTTAATAAAATGATAAATAAACAAATGACAATAAAAATCTCGCACTCTCATTCTTTCTGCCCTCCTTAATGATTCACATTATTATCTTAAATAAAAAAAAAAACCTATTCCATATTTTTACTGTGTTGTGTTCTTTCCCTCTATACTTTTATTTCCTTTGTTTTTCTTTTCCTGTCATGTAGAATTTCTTTTATTTTCTATATTTCTTTCCTTTGTTTTATTTTTCTAAATGCAAGGAGACAATAAAATGATAAATAAATAAATTACAATAAAAATCTTTCCTGTTTGTCTTTCTTTCTGCCCTCCTTAATGATTAATATTATTACTTTAAATTTAAAACCTGTTCCGTCTTTTTACTGTGTTGTTTTCTTTTCCTGCTGTATTTATGTCATTTAGAATATATTTATTTTATTTTATATATTTCTTTGTCTTATTTTCCTAAATACAAGGAGACAATAAAATGACAAATAAATAAATGATAAAAAATCTTTCTGATTCTCTTTCTTTCCGCCCTCCTTAATGATTCATATATTAATATTACTTTAAATTTAAAACCTTTTCCGTCTTTTTACTGTGTTGTTTTCTTTTCCTGCTATATTTATGTCATTTAGTGAATATTTATTTTATTTTCTATATTTATATTTGTATTTATTAATCCTGTCTGCCTTCCTTAATGATTCATATCATTATTTCAAATTAAAAACCTATTCCATCCTCTAAAACATCCAGAGCCTGTTTAAAAATAATAAATAAAAAATAAATCCCATCCCGTGTGTCTCCAGCAGGGGGCAGCCCTGAACCACTAACACTAACTCCATCACAGGGACGTTATGTCACAACTCTGAGTATCGATCTGTGATGATGAACGGGACACAAACACCGCGCGGCTCCACGAGCGTCCTCGTGCACGCCGACAGGTCGGGTACGTACCGATCTCCCCCCAGTGGAACGGGTTGATGCCGCCGGTCGTGCAGTTGTACACCAGCGCTGTTTTGGGTCTGCAGGGCGTTAAGAGAACACGGTCATGAACAGGCCAATAAACACACACACACACACACACACATGAGTCTGTACGAGCAGTAATCTATTACTACAGTGCTATGAAAGTGCTTTAAAATACAATAAGTGTGTAATCTGAGACATGCAGGCCTTTAAAGAAAGAGTGCAGACAAGAGACGGGACACACACAGGCTGAGAGAAAAACCTCCACATGAACCTGCTCACACACTTTCCACAGCGGGGTCAATACTTAACTTTCATTTTTCTGTTTTTCTGTTTTCCTTCTGAAAATAAGTACAGGTCGTCAGGGACACAGACACAGAACAGTTTGCAGTAAGATGCATTATTTCACTTGTGAGAAATAATGTTTTAACCTTTTATGAAATGTTTTAAAGCAATGAGGGTCTAAAAAAAAACAAGGTTTTCAGATTTATTGTTTCTATTTTCTGTAACTTTTATAGACGTCTGAAAAATCCTTTGCAAGAATTTGATTTCCTGATATTTTTTACCTGGCTGGCTGAATAACTTTTAGCATCTCTGATCTTTACAGAGTCGTTTCTTTTATCTTTAAAGCTCGTTTTTCGGTTCCAAATGTGTCTTTTTGTGGCTTCCAGCTCCTCTGGTTAAAGCTGCTGTTAAACTTTGCTGGAAATGGCACAAAAAGCTCGTATAAGATTTTTTCACAGGCTACCTTTACTTATTTTATGACTTCAGACTTTAAGGATAAAGTCTTTATTGGGATGTTGGTTAAACTTTAACAGCTTTTAAGCGGCTTGCATGTTAGACGGACAGTGACACCTTAAAGGGAAACTCAACCTGCAAAATGACCATTTGTTCAATTGTGCAATTTTGCTAAAGCACGTCTGAAAAAACAGACTCATCATCGTCCCTATGAGAGTTTTCAATTCAAGCTAATATACAAATGGTCATTTTGTGGAAAAACAATATTATAATATATATATTTATCTTATGAATAAGCTTTTCTAAAACAACAGTTTCAGGTCTTATAAAAGGACATCACACAGAGTATAAACACAGCATTCAACATGACAGAAATCTACTGAAATATTAATTAGATAATAAAATCACAACAAGAACAGAAAAATGACTCGTCGACACAGATGTGCTTTTGCTTTAAGAGCCGAAACTTCACTTCCAAAACATTTTCACATAAACTTAGAAGGAAATCTTAATAATTAGCAGAAGATTCAACATCTTTAAATATTCTTTACACATGTTGTTAATCTGAAAACTAATATTTAAAGGACAGGTTCACAAAGTTCGTACTGACCATTAAAATACTTTCTGAACGTGTTTCACAGTCATTGTTCTGTGCAAAAATATAAATATAAAAATATTTTCAGAGCTTTATCTGAAGGGAACTTAATGTTTTATCAGTCTAAGTTGGTATTCCAAATATGCAGCCTTTTTGGTGCAAAATTCTTAATTATTTTTTATGTCATTAAAATTTTATAGACTTTTATGACATATTTTTAAATAATAAACAAGCAAAAATTAAATAAAATCAAAACGACAGAAGCAAAAACGGCAGGAAACTAAAATTAGTCGGCCAAATTCTCTATTTTCGAACTGTTTCTTCATCGCAGCTCAACAAGAAATCATTGCTGAACCACGTTAAGGTTTCCGTCCTCAGACGTGTGAACCTGTCCTTTAAGACCTGGACCCGGGTCCACAGATCCGGTCTGCACTGACCTGTGCACGGCGGTGTACCAGCCAGCAGCCAGCGTCAGGTTGACGACGGTGTCGACGGGGATCAGGTCGGCCACGGCGTCGTTGTTGGCCCTCATGGTGCGCAGGATCCCTTTACCCGCCTGAGAGCAGGACAACGCTTAGACACCGTTTACTCAGTTTAACGGTTCAAGGTTTAAAGTGTTTTAACTCACAGCGATGAAGACGCCACTCGGCCCGTTGAAGTTGTCGATCCAACCCTGAAGTTTAAGAAAAGAGGAAACAGCTCAGAAATCTGCTTAAATAAACTACATGTAATTTATTATACATTATATAAACCGATTCTAAAAATATATACTGACAAAATAAAGAATAAAATAGTTAGATGAACATCAGTTCTGTTTGTTTAGTATCAGTCAATTGCTGAGCATTTAAACCAAAGAAAATACATTGAAAACACAAATTATATATCGGTCAGGCTCTATTTTAAGACCAAATGCCATAATAAAAGTAATTTTAGTTTAAGAGAGTGACAAAAATACAGACAGAAAAATTTAATAGTAATAATAATATAAATAAACTGAAAAAAGCTAGACTTAAATAAAACAAAATCAAAAATAAAATCTGGAAAAAATATAATAATAATAATAATAATAATCATAAATGCTAGCCTAAAAACCAAACTAAAAAATTAAAAAACAAACAATACAAAATACATAATATCAAAAACATAAAAATAAATAAAATATAAGAATAACAGAATAACACTATAAATATAATGAAATCAATTATAAAATAATTTAAATAATTTCTAGAAACTACTATTAATTTAAAAGTCTTGCTTAATTTTATGTACATTTTGAGACTTCAACACTCCGACTCTTCCAGCTTGGAGCTGAAAGGTTTCAGTCCTGCTCTCAGGAATAACTGACACACACTCGGACAGACGACTCGAGGTCGGACTGGTTCATGTGAGTCAAACATGCAGCTGAAGGATCATAAAGTGCTTCAAAAACACTGAAAAATATAAATAAAAACATAAATATCTGTCAGTGTAGAGACTGAAGTGCTTCTGTTTATCTGTGCTGAGTCAGCAGTTCAGGGTTATGTTACTTCCTGTGTGTATGTGTGTGTGATTGTCGACTTCAATTAGAGTGCATTAAAAATGGATGAAACTGCCGGTTTCAGGCCGCTGCAGCTTCCAACACGTGGGGCCGGAGAGCCGCCGCGGTGCGTTTGAGACCCGGGCTGAAAATACGAGCAGAGAAAAAGAGCGCAGGACACTGCAGCTGCTCGGAGACTCTCTGCATCATATACGTCGGATAATCTGACTGATGCTTATTGTGGGTTGTAAACACACCATAAATACCCTCTGCACCC
>CAFUXE010000391.1:994193-1023366 GCA_903364295.1 Serranus cabrilla | reverse complement strand
CTTCGAACACGCTGCCGCACATTAACTGCAGGATTTAGCTCATGAAGCCTGAGCGGCTGCATGATGAGACAGCAGGGCGGCGCGTTAAGATCGGCTTCAGGTGTGTCTGAGCCGACAGCTCCACAAGTGGAAGCACACACACACGGCGGAGACGCCTGTTTGAGCAGGAATCAATGAATCTTGAATATTTATACTGCTGGGGGGATCACCTGGATCCTGGATGCAAACAAGAGGAAATCAATACCAAGATGTAGTCATATTGGATCAGAGGGTGATAATGGGCTGAACATCTCAGAGCAGAGGGCAAGTCTCTGCAGACATCCTCCGTGAACCCGCCTATAACTAGAAAACAATCACAAAGAACCACTACCAGAGAAAGATATTGCATGAATTATACTATCGCGCAAACATGCAGTTTTCAATCTTTTTGTGTCCGATTGCAGTTGCAGATTGGTTCTGAGCAGTGGAGCCCTGAACATACTCTACCATATACTATGTTGCAGGTGAGCCATGTAATGCAAACAGCACCAAAACTTTCACCAACTTTCCGAGATGTTAATCCAACTTGAGAGGCGTTCATGTGACTCGTGAATCCACCCTATGATTTAAATCCACCCTATGATTTAAATAAGGATGGTTTCTTTAAAATTTTATAGACATGGACTTTGATACTGCTGACGTGATGGATACTCTTATTGACACTAATCTCTATAATTTGGTGCAAAAAAAAAAAAAGCCTATAAAGATGTGAAAAGATTTAACAGTTATTGGTAAAGTAAGACTTCGTCCTGTCTGCAGCTTCTTCATCATTAGAGGACGTTTAGGAATTTGAAAAAGGTCTCTTTCACATCTAAAGTCTGGTGGCCTCGGTACGATTTAGTGGTGAAGTTGCAACATGATTGCATTAATTATTTGGTTTGCTTCCACGCTGTCAAACGCACCAAACATTGTAAACAAATGTCCTTCGTCTGTTGGACAGAATATGTGAGAGAAAGAGCTGAAGCAAGTCGAGGACTTGCTTGTTTTATGGATTGGAGTTTAATTATATGCCGTCTCATACTGTCTCTAATCATTTAAAGACTTGTTTAGACTTGAGTTGTTTTGTGTGTGTTCTTGGATAAGGTTCTTTACTTCATTATTAGAACTCGTCTGTCCACGAGACATTTTTTAAATACTCCTGGTGTTGATTCTCAAATTTCTGCCTAAAGTGAACCCAGAATGCTCCGTGTTTTGGTTCAGACTGCGTTCTCACCAGCAGCAAACGCGAAACGAGATCCCCATTTCTTAGTGGACCAGAGTTAGTTTGAGCGTTCACACCAGCAAAAACCAAACAGACTATCCAACAAAATGCATCAGAGTTTGTTTCAAGTGGACCAAACTGTTCAGGTTTGAAAGCCCGTTGCCGGGAGCTTATTAATATACAAGTACTGACCAGTCAGGAACTGGTACCAGTTTAGTAACGTTTAGTTATGGATACCCATCCTTCCTCGGCCCACGCTACATTGTGCCATTTTATTTGTTCTTCTGCTGACAAAGAGACAAACATGACGGAGTTTACAACAGGGAGGATCAATCAATTATGCATCTAAAGAACCTGTTTATCAGCAACAACTGCATAAAACAGAAACCAGACGTGCAACTTGTTCATGTATAAACTTCTTTGTCATGTAAGTTGCTGTTGGTTGTTATTGACTTAGTGTTGGAAAGCTTCCTGAAAACAAAGTTACCTCGTGCGGAGGAAAACAAGACACTGCTCAACCTGAAGATGAATATCTGCACCTTGACTGATCTAACTCATACCAACCCTTTCTGAGGATCCAGGTGAGGCTTATTTACCTGCAGCAGTGACGTCACGGTGACTCGGATATGTCAGGCATGTGAAGTATGAAGCTCTCAGTGACGAACACTGACTCAGGGAGGAAGGGAGCGGTGAACTATTCAAAGTAGATTATTTGATTTTGATAGAACAGAAATAGTAACCGGAGGTAAATATTTCTCTTTAAAAATGGTGCCTCTGGTTGCCAGATTTTCACTAAATATATACAGTACAACCTTTATTTTCTCACAGTGAAAAGGATTTTAGTTTTTGGGGGAAAATGTGTTTTTGCCATTGAAAGCAACCCTGTTTTGCAACATATTTAACATGCAATAAATAAAAAACTCTTGTTTTTAACAGTAATAAATATCAGCTGTTTTTGTTGTTTTACGGTATACGGCAGAACCTTAGTTAAAGCTTTAGTTTAATTACATATATTTTACATATAATTGCAAGGTTTTACCACAAAGGGAAACCCTGCCATATAATTAACATGAAACATGAAAGATTAATTAATTCGTTTTTAAACTGTTGTTTTTAACAGTAAAAAGGCAGCTGTGTTTGTCTTAATAAATACTGCAGAACTTTTCTACTATGACGGTGAAATTACTGCACATTTTTTTTTGGTTAAAGTTTGAGAAGAAACACTGTTTATTATCAACACAACAACATGACTTAAAGTTCCTGAGTGCTGATCAAATGCAAATCAAGACTGTTTCTGAATTCGGAAACATAATTTAGTGACTATAAAAAGGCTGCAACTTTGACTTCTAGTTTAGCTGGATGTAGATTGTGCGGAGTAAATAAACGATTAAAAACACAAAGCTGGGACTTCAATTTGGAAGTTTTTGCTTTGGTTTAAAGTCAGTCTTGAATATTACGATGTGTCATGATTACTACAAAGCCGATACGCTTTCTTGACACTAAATCCAGAAATTGAAATAGTTTCATATCTCTAAAATAACAGTGGAGCCAAAACCGAACCTTTTTTCCATTCTTATGCTAGATTTGGCGAATCTCCAGCTTCATTTAGTGTCACAGCCGCCACACTGATCCCTGAACAGCCTCTAAAGCGACGATCAATAGCCGTTCAGCAGTGAAACCGAGTAAACCTCACCCCGTCCTGAATTCTGCTCTGTTGACAAGTTTCCTTCCCACCCAAAGCCTCCCACCTCTCCGCCACCCGGATGTCATCTCTCGCCGCTCTGATCTGCAGCATGAAGATGCCACGCAGACTCTTAGCGGCTTCAAAAGCCCGCTGCTGTGTGGGAAAAGCACGCCACGGAGCAGGAGGGAGGCTCTGTGCACCCAGAGGCCTTCTTGTATCAAGTGCCTGACATGCCATTCAGTGCCTGGCACGGTGGCGAGGCCTGCAGGCGTCCAAACATTTCCACTGAATCAAAGTCGCCTCCGCACAGACAGACGGCGCTTAAATGTCAGAGTCGGCGCGGCGGAGATGCACACAGACAATGAGATTCCTATCGGTTTGTCCCTCTCCTGCTCGGGGCAGCTCCCCTGATTGCATCCTTTGAAAAGGAAAAAAAAAAACCCCACCACGGGACGGATCTGATGGTCGTTACCTAGCAACAGGTGGTAAGAAAGATACCGGCCCGGCTTGAAGGATGAGCGGAGAGGCTACTCAGACACAGAACCACCATCCTCCTTCATGAATTATGCCCGTTCTGAATAGAATAATACTGACCCGAGGACTCGCATGAATACCAATTGGTACTTGAGGCTCGGTCATGGAAATTTAATGACATCACTTCTGAACGCGGGCCGAGCGTGAGTGAGTGAGTGAGTGAGTGAGTGCTTGGCAGAGCATCAGGCCGCGTCCTGACAGCGGACACGATTAGAGCGATGCCAAATCCAATGGAAAATTGTTTGAGGGGGAGAAACTGCAAACAGCAGCAGTCGATAAATTAAATGTCGATATCTGTGGATGGAGATGAAGCGGGTTAAATACTGACGGGAGTTTTTGGTGGATTGATATGTTCACTCGTTTGTGGAAGATATTGAATTTTCTGGCACACAACACTGTCGAGCATTTGGACTTATCACGACAACAACTTAATGTATCCCATCAGTTTGGAAAAAGAAAAAAGCCTCAACATTGAAGGTGTGGCTTGTGGAAGTGATGGAAACACTTTACCTCAAGAGAATCCGGTTGATCATTGTATTTTTGGCAGCTCCTGTAGACAAAAGTGAGTGTTTCGATGCACTCCAGACTGCCATAAATTAGAAAACCTCTCGTTTTATGGCAGCAGGGTCTCATGTACCACTTTTTGACCAAGAGAGTTCGAGGGCCGATTTGGAGCCTAATCTTGAACCAGTTCTTTGCGTTCAGTGAACTGGTTCTCGGCCAGGAAAACTGGTTCCAGAGTGGCACCAAATCTTTGCTGGTCTAGAACCAAGAACCACTTACACCAGGGGTTGGGAGTGGGATATTTTTGATCAACAAGACCAACAAAAAGGCCATTTTTAAAGGCACACAGCTTCAATTTGGATGTTAAAGACAAACTGTCTCCAAGTTGCAGTTTGGTCCTCGAAAGTCTGGATGCCAATGTTGGCTCACAAAGCAAGCAGCAACATTTGTAGAGACAGGATGTAGTCTATGCTTGAAGTTGGCGGCTTTGTTCTAGGAAAGTGGAGACGTATACAGTGATGTAAAGACGTGGCTCTCTAGCCTGTGGAGAAGCAAACAACCAACTGCTAACCAGCACTAGAAGTAGGTTTCTGTTGGCCGAAAAGGGGCAATAGTTCATCCCTCTCAGTCCTGGTTCTGGTTTTTCTAGTGTCGGCTCCCAGAAGACTCTCCGCTGAGCCAAACATGAGTTAAAAGCCCCAATCAGACCAATCCAGGGTTTGTAGAACTCGCTGCATGTTAAACGGTAACAATCCTGGTTTGAATTGCTGTTGATTTTATAACAACAAAGCTGTCGCTCATCCCTCAAATATCTACTTTCCAAGAAATGAATTCTTGGTAAGAGAAAATTCGATTGAACTCATTTGAACTCTTGATCAGCATCCTCGTCCTGAGGCCTGAACAGACCGCACTGAGAGCTCACAGCAGGCAAACTGTCTGAATATTAATTATTTAATAAGCAATTATGAATTTGAGCACATCGGAGTAGTTCGGTCAGTGAGACTCCCAAATCGCCCCAAACGATGATATCACCGTCCATTATGGTTCACTGCAGACATCGTCCAACCCTAATACCACAAACATGTTTTATTCATTTTCAAAATGATTCTTCACAATAAAAACAAATTATCTACGTGTCACGGCTGTGGGATGCAGAGCTGTTAACCGAAGCTTTTATCCTCCAGCGTCCGCTTTGTTACGAACACACTCGCAGGTTAAAAAGGATCCGTTTGTCGTTAACGATGCTTCTTCTCTGCACTAAAAGCTGCAGCAGAGGCTGAACATGCATCACAAAAAGGTGTTTGTATAAAATAAAAAGCAGCCCTTTCTCCGTCGCCCACTCTCTGCCTGTTTCTGATGTGCAGAAATTACAGGGTGTTAACTGGCACTTTCACAGCACCGTTGTGTCAGAGTGAACTAATTACACGGAGAGAGGTATTCTGCGAATCCTGGAAAAGGCTGAAGCTCACCTTGACAGCAGGAGGAGGGAAACACGAGGAAAAAGGCAAATAAACACAAGAAATTAAAGGACGAGTTCTCGGAGTACAGGGATGAACGCGAGGTTCAATCGGAGCGGTAAAAATAGACGCTATTAGAAGCGAGACAGAGACGGAGAATACAGAGAAAGTGTGATTTTCTTTTTTTAGGTGCACTGACAGTTTGAGGCCAACAACAGCAGGCAGAGCAGAGCAGCAGCTGCTTCTGAGCACATCAATACGCACCCAGTGTCAATGCTTCGGCCCTCATTAAGTCCAAAATAGTTTGGAGGTTTTTGTTGAGTCATGCTTTGCTGCTCGGCCTGATACAGCTGACGCCACATATTTGGAGCTCACCCCCCCCTCCCCTCCACACCCCCCCATCTCCCTCAGGTTTCTCCCCTCCACCTCCTTCCTTCCTTTCTCTCCTCACCTTCGCTTCCTTTCACTTCCTCCTCTCTCGGTCCTAAAACAATCTTGCCAGGTATTTTTAAAATAACACAGCTTCCAGTTTAGTTTGAGGGAGAGTTTGTATTTGTTTAAGTGGGGTTATATGAGGCCGTGTTTCCATTAAAGTCAAAGCAAATTTTTTATAGCGACATTTTTAAGTGCTGCATTAAAGAAAATGGAAACTCTGGAAGATTTGGGGCAGCAAATATCTTTGCTCTCTTACAGTCACCAGACTCCATTGACAAAAACACTGATTTTACCTTGCAGAACACTGGAGTTGCTGGTTTATCACTGCCACTGTCGGTACGTTTTATTGTGTTATTGTGTGACTTTGGTGAATCAGAACTAACCCTTTAAATCACCAGAGTCACACAACAACACAGACAAGCTAAATAATCGAGGCAGCAGTAGATCAGGAACTCATGTGTTTAGCTAAGTAAAATTAGTGTTTTTGTCAATGGAGTCTGGTAGGTTGAAGAGGGCATAAAACGGCTCGATTCCTCCCTGTGTTAACTTAATCAGGGCGGTCTCACAGCAAGGTAAAGCAAAAAAATATTCTAAATATAGTGTAAAAACCATTTAGCTGCCTCCATCATCCACAGGTAAGCACCTCGTCCAAAAAACTCCCGATCAGACTCCTCATTTTGCTCTGCGACTCGACAGTTTGTCTCTGTGAAAACTCACAGATTCTTCTGGGGTCATTGAGTCTGCTTCACCATGGCAACAGCCGCCGCTGCTGCTGTGATGCACAGGCAAATTTCTGTTGCTCCGTACACATACTTACAGCTGCAGCAGCATTTGAACAACCCCGCATTGGAAACATGATTTGAATCAACAGCCCACTAGTCAAAACAACCAAACACGCTGAATGTCACCTGGTGTGTTTTAAATATTATGACCTGTAACTCTATTTCCCTGTTCCCTGCTGTAGGCGGCTCATGTTAAATAAAAAGTACATCGATATAAGCGTCTTGTGGTCCATATTTAATGTAAACATTAATGGTTTTAATAATGCATGAGTGTAGAGGGTTCCCTGTAGCTTTAGCTCTCTGAGAATCTCTTTCATATTAAAGCAAAACTGGCTTTGCAGCTAAAAAATCCCAAATCAAATGTATATTTAATGGAACTTAAACATTTCATTGAATAGATGGGCACAAAAAAAATGGATTTTTTCAGGAAAATAACCATAATAAAGAAAACAATCCTCATCTACAGCTCAAATTGTAATCAAAAACAGGCATAACAGCCAAACTAAAGCATTAAATATGAATTGCAGTTGTGATTTTCCAGACATTTTCATGACATTATTAGGACTCTTACAGACCAGTTAAAGGTTAAATCCCGTTACCTTGCACGTCATCATGTCGCTGACCCTCTGCTGCATGGACTGGCCGGCTTTGGGTCTGACCAGCAGGTAGAGGGCTTTGACCTCGGGGCAGGACCTCAGCAGCTTCTCCACCAGCACCTTCCCCATGAAGCCCGTGGCTCCTGTGATCAGCACGTTCTTGCCGGCGTAGTATTCCGGTATGGACGCCATGCCGCTGCCCGCCGCGCCGCTGCAGATATCCGCCGGCCTGCTCTGTCCGTCTGGCGCCTGCTCTCCTGCCCCGTCCAGGTCCCGCTCCTCAGACAGCTGCTGCACAGGAAGGAGAATAAGATTTATGAGAATGTAACGCTGCCATTAAAGAGAAAAAAATGAAACTTTCAAACAATCAGCGGTGTTATCTCTCTGTTCTGACCTTCAAACAGAAAGACCAAACATGCAGCAAGTATGCAAATCACATGAATATTCATCCAGGCGGACAGAGGGCAAAGTTCAGGGGCGATCTGATGTCACTGTGTGTGTGTGTGTGTGTGTGTCCACGCTCTCTCCTCTGTACACAGCAGAATAGAGATTTAAAGGCTGCATTGTTGCAACAGTTTTGGTTAATTTTTTTAGAAAATACTGAGAAATTACATCCTTTCTTCTGCCCAAAGAACACTTTTCCTGAAGCCAACATGAAGCCTTAAAAACCGCTTGTTTCTTCCAGCGAACACTAAAATCCCAACGACATGGCTTGACAATAAAATCTCAGATTTTTGTCACATTACACTAAAACAAAACAAAAAATGACAAAGGAATTATGTTTTGTTTTTTTTACTACATTGCCCCAAAAATAATTTGTCATTATAAAATAATTATAAAAGATTTTAATAATATAAAAAAATTATAACCACTTAAATAACATAAAATTAATAAATAAAATAAATTAGATACAAATCAAATAAGATCAACTTCATTAATGTTCCACAACCTACTGAAAAATCTATAAATATTTTTAAATATGTAAAAAATAATAAATACAATTGGATCATTATATTTAAAAAAAGACAAAAAATATGAATCATCATTAATAATCATAATCATGATTATAAATTTTTAAAATATATTTTAATAATATAAAAAATGATTTAAATAACATATAATACATTTTTAAAAAAGACAAAAACGCATAAGATGAACTACTGAAACACCTATAAATATATGAAATATGTAAAAAATAATAATACTTGGATCATTATACAAAGGAATATAGTAAAATAAACTTGTTTTTGTTTTATTTACTGCTGGAGGCCGACAGCACCGTGACCTCCACAATCAGACGCCCAAACCGCTGCAGCACAGGACGTCCGACTACAAACACTGTGTGTGACGAGCATCCACGGCGCCTTCTGCACTATCTGCTCCTGAAGTCACACTTTGAGCTTGTTGTGGAGACGTCTCATGACATTTCTCAGTGTGTTTGCTTGTGTAATCTCTCTCATTCCACACGAGGACATTTACATGTTCGCCACAACATTTACACAACAATCTGCAGCCGCTGAAGCGAGAACGACTCCAACGAGCAGCTGCTCCAGAGAGACGCACGTTTAAGATAAAGTGACCCTGACTTGCACTCTGTCATTCCTTCTTGACGCCTTTCTGCCGCCCTCGATTTACTGCAACTTAATTGGATCAATCGCTGCTGTAACGGTGGCGGACTAATGGACTGTGTCTGCTTATTTGGGCCGATTCAATACAATAAATCAGGAGCTGCGTTTGCTGCCGAGGCAGCGGCAGGAGGCCAAATCCTGCAGGGTCCAGACCAGGACAGAGAGGCAGAGGAGGCTGCAGCTGCTCAGAGTCTTTATGAAGCAGGTTTTCAGTTTTCATGTTTCCTCCTCAGGATCAGCAATAATGTTTGTGTTTTGTTTAATTATGCAAAAGTGTCAGAAACCAAAAAATCCCAATAAACATTTTTGTTATATCTCATATTTATCTCCATTTCTGACCATTACAATCAATATTTTGTGCAGTGGCCTTTTTTTTTTTACCTCTTACAGATCAGGTACAATGAGGAGAATTCACTCGTTTTTTAATAAAAATGCAGGTTAAAACTTTTTAAATCTACATATACAATACAATAGTTTTACATGAAACTGATTTTTTTCCCCACATTTTTTTTATTTTCATGGAGTGATGATTGATTTTCCACAAGTATGCAAATATGTGAAATGAGCCACTTTCAAAATACTTTTAACAATTTTTTTTTTTTAGATTTTTTTTAACTTTAACAGCGTTTCCAGGTTGGTAATCTGGTATTTGTACATTAAAAATATCAATCTTAAATAAAATAAAAAAATGTCTCTCTCTTAAATATTTTGCATGGCTGCATGTAAAGGAGAATATTAATAACATATTAATTTTTAATTAACCATGTAAACAGCCGAGTAGCAACACTGTCTCAAAATAAGAGCAAAAACAAGAATATTTTGTGCATTTTAAGTCTTTGTTGCAACACTTTGGCTTCACACATACTAGAAAAAGTCCATAATGTGGATTTTAATGCAGTTTCTTGGTTTATTTATTTGACAGCCACAGCGTGCTGCCAGACATCTTTACTGCCAAACCCCCACAGAGCGAACAATACTACAGCCGCCATTTATAGCCACTCGAGGAAACAAGTGGGTGCATGGGAAGTTTATCACAGCGGGATTATTATGGCTGTGTCAGCGAATCAACAGGCGGGAAGAAAAACATGTGAAGGCTGGTTTATCGTAGTGCCCTCGAGTCAGTAACGCCATAAAAATCTAATCCACCAGCATCTGCAGTGGGAATATTACAAAAATAATTATAATGTGAGAGTTAAGAAGCAGTTTGGGGAAGACAAAAAGTGAACTGAAGCCACTTTGTGGTTATAAAAACCACACAGAAACAGCTAATCTGTAACTACATGCATACAAGAAAAAGGCTTTATTGGGATTTTATTGCATTTTTTTATGTTTTATTTGGCGTTTTTATTGTGTGGCCAAACATTAACAGTTTGAGACTTTGTCCTTATTCCCTTTAG
This sequence comes from Serranus cabrilla, assembly GCA_903364295.1. Taxonomy (NCBI): domain Eukaryota; kingdom Metazoa; phylum Chordata; class Actinopteri; order Perciformes; family Serranidae; genus Serranus; species Serranus cabrilla. The sequence continues at coordinate 1,013,109 of CAFUXE010000391.1, read as the reverse complement.
ACAATAACTGACATCATGTGACTCCAGCTGTGTTTTCTCTCTGCAGCTGGAAGGAGGCTATGCTAGGAGCTAATGCTAGCTTGGTTAACAAGGCAGAGTGGCATCTGTTACACAAAATCAACAGCCATATTTATGTTTCGTCGACAAACACACATTTTAAATGTTAAAATTAACTTTCATAGAGTGAAAACAGACTGTGAAAGGGTCCAAGTTAGCCCCGCCTTTAAGCATACCCTGCTTTATCATCTATTTTACTGTTAACCGGACCATCAGTTTTCTAAATTAACATCATGCTGTGTTGAAGAAGACTTAAATTTAGTGACTGAGACCAAAAACCCATAAGAAAAATGTTTACTGAGGTAATAAATCAAGTGAGAAGTCGGGTCATTTTCTCATAGACTTGTGTACAAAGTGACTTCTTTTTGCAATCAGTGGAGTCGCCCCCTGCTGGTCATTGGACAGAATGCAGGTTACACACCTATTAATCATTTTATCTCAGTTTTATTAATCGTTGGAAGCCAAAATCGTAATGAAATTAAGATAAAATTTGCTTAATAGACGATTTTACAACATGTGTCCAAACATTTACAGTTTGAGACTTTGTCCTTATTCCCTTTAGACAATAACTGACATCATGTGACTCCAGCTGTGTTTTCTCTCAGCACAGTGCTGGATGTGTGGGCTGCTGTTTATTCGTGCTGCCTCTTAAAGACTGGATGACAGCTTCCTGTCTCTGGCTGGCATCATCTTTTTCCTAAACCAGTCCCAGAAGCAGGGCGCGCCCAGTCCGGCCAAAACTTGCCAGCCCGCCTGTTAAAGAAAAAAAAAGGGCTGATGGGATGCCTACTTTTAACATTTTGGCAGCAGTAGCGCATCCTTTAGCCAACGCTGACGCTCGATCAGCACTTTTAGTGACTCAGTGGAGCTTGTGATTTGTACACAAGATGAGTTTCTCCCCCTGTCTGTTTCTTTCATCCTCTCTCCTGGGCTGCAGATTCCCGGCATGTCTGCCCAAAGACAGAAGACGGAAAAACCAAATCCTCCTGAGCCAAACGTGGCCCAGATAACAAAAACAATCTTGTATTTACTTGCTTCCCTTCCATTCTGCCGTCTGCGCTCGCAATATTGAATTACACTCCCTTAAACACACAGAGAAAAAGATGTGTGTGTTTGATTTAGCTTTGCAGTGGCAAAGATGCATCACAGAAACTGAAGGCGTTCGAGCTGAAAGCAAAGTCCACTGAGCTTTACATCCACGGCAGCTCTGACAGATTACTTTAATCCTTTTTATCTGGATCTATGTTACAGACAAGGCACTTATTACTCTGACTGTATGCACAGACACCAAAATAAAAAAAGGTCAGTCAAGGTCCTCTGCTGAGGCCTCTGACATTCCAGCTTTGTGCTCCAGAGATTCCCTGTGGACACAAGGACGAGAGCAGGGGGGCTGAAAGTCACCACGGATTAACGCCTGACAATGGAAATGTTCCTGCAGCTGGAAAAGTGCTGGAATGGACGCGCACATCCCAGATTCATGGCACTCACACACACACACACACACACACCCACTACTGCATTCTTGTGAGGTTGGACGCTCCACCTCCAGTGTCCCCCTCCGCCTGACAGTGAGGCTGATAATGTCCAGCCACCTCCCGCTGCAAGCCAACATGGAAACAGGAGCTAAACTAGTTACAGCAAGAAGTCTTTGTCTGCACGAGCACAAAGCCTCAAGTGTTCACGAAAATCATCATCAGGGTTACTGTGGTGAATAATAAAATCACGATTATTAAAAAATAAATGAACAACAAAAGTATTTTTGTGTATTTCAACTGAAAAAATAAGAAAAATAAATATAAAAATTGTATTAAATATATATATATATCAACTGAAAAAAAAGTAATAAATAAAAATTTGACGAATAAATAAATAATTATTATATTTATTATTATAAACATTTAAATAAATCTAAAAATAAATATTATTGAATTGGATCAAAATAAATAAAATAACCTATTTTGTAATGCACTGCCACAACCTACGAAACATAAATATTCATATATAATAAATATTTATATTTTTGCAACAAGGGTGGACAGATCAGGAGCCAGAAGGAGGCTGTTATCAGCTAACACTCGCTTGGTTAAACAGGCCAAGAGGCGTCCATTATATGAAATGAACAGCTGACTTCTAAGCAGCTTGATTGTCTATTTAACACTAAATTGGACCATAACTTACAAAATTAACACCATGTTGTATTGAAGGAGACTTGATTTTAGTGACTGAGACAAAAAAAACCCCATTAGAAAAATGTTTACTGAGGTAATAAATCAGGTGAGAAGTCGGGTCATTTTCCTACAGACTTGCATAGAATTTGACTCCTTTTGCAACCAGTGCAGTCGCCCCCTGCTGGCCATTAGACAGAATGCAGGTTCAGACACATCAGCTTCACTTTTCAACCTCAAAAGTTGCCTAATAATCTTTTAAGTTTGTTTTATGAATCATTGGAAGCCTAAACCGTAATGCAATTAAGCTAAAATTTGTCTTACAGCCACACAGCAGCATTTAATGTGAGTGGTTATAATTTAAATGTTTTTAATACGGCTGTTCGAAGGGAAATTTGTAATTCCCAGAAGTAGTCAGAGTCAAAAATACACATAGTGGAGGACAGACGGAACAAAGCTCAGACAATGTGTGTCAGCGTTAACCTTGTTGAGCTGTCACTGATGAATAAGACAGCATCCTTTTTACAGTCTGCGTTATGACTTGAAGAGAAAAGTCAAAGCGCCGGGCAGCAAGGACGAGCACTCAAACCCTCAGGGAGCAGCATCTCAGGTTATGATGCCATCTTGACAAAGTACCGTCTCGTCCAAAGTCACTCAGGGTCATTGGAAAATATAAAGTTTGGAGATGCTCGAGGCCTCGGGATTTCATACTGCTGCACTCTGGCCTTATTCTGTGTTTCCTTTTCTTATGACTGAGGGTTTCTCTGTGTTTTCCTCAAAGCTTCTCTCCCCGGGAGGTCCGCGCTGTTTGTCGGAGGCTGGTTGTTTTAAGCCGCAGCTCTGCAGTCCTTCTGCTGCCTCCGGCCTTTCCTCACACAACCCCTCTATTAGTGGGTCAGTTGAGTGCTGCTGGAGACACAGGCAAAAATCGAGCTCTACAGCTGCACACTGGCTGAGACCATTATAAACGGACAAAAGCCGACAGAGGCGGGAGGGGAGGTGAGGGAGGGAGTGTGGGAAAAATAGAAAGAGCGAAATGCTGCAAAACGCAGCCAATAATTAAAGCAGCATTAGTCAACTTGAATGTCAGTGCCAAGCAAAACAAAGGGAAAGTCAGTCCCTTTCACCAAATAACACAGTGCCAACAGTGTAAAAAAGGGAAATAAATAAAACCCTGAAAAGCTGAGTTGAGTGTACTACCACTACGGGCAGGACTTTTTACATCCCGGTGCCAACATGGACACCTCTGAAAAGAAAAGGTCCAATGGGTAAACTGCAGGAGACGGGCCAAACAAGTCTCATCTTATCCAAATTCCCAGAATGGAAAACACCAGTAACAGTGTGTCTGTACAGGAAGTGCAGTGAGAGCAGCAGCAGCGCTCCGTCTACACAGGATGCTTTTCAGGCACATCATACTGTGAACAGTGACGCCTACCCTTTGTAAGAAAAGTTTTAAGCCAATCAACTAAGGATGTCGCGATTATGGCACCAATCGTCCCCAGTAGAGTACGACGCTCGGTCTGTATATCAGTGCACAAAAACCAAACAGTAAATCTCATTGTATTCCTCCTGATCGCCAAACAGCATGAAATACCGGAATGATGATTAACTATGGCGGTCATCCAGGATTCATAGAACTGAGGTTACATCTGTAACAATCATTCTGACCGCTAGAGTTCATTGTCATCCTGGTATTTTGGACCATATTTCTTTATCTCTTGTTTTTGTAATTGAATACATCACAGAGACAAGATATCAAATGCTCAAACTCGGAAACTTTTTGTAAATATACACTCATTCCTTGCACTTCTTTTTTTACACAACATCCGTCTGTTTTGGAACGGGGTTAGTAATCTGACTCCTCCATCAGTGGGATTTCACTGTTGGGCTCCGTAGAGTTGTAGGTCATTCCCCGTTTTGGAACGATGAGCTCCTTCCTGAAACGGAAGCTGCTATGGCTGAGATAAGAGAGGAAATGAGTGAGCCTCTGGTGGGGTAATGACCTGATCCTGAGATTAGATTAATAAAATATATTAGCTCCTGGAGACAGAGAGCCGAGTGACTTCCTTATAACTAGCACTCGAGAAACTTGTCGAGTCCTGCATCTGTCAGATACCGTTTTCCATTTCAACACAAAACATTTACAGCTCACGGTGATCAATGCATCACTATTAAACATTTTTCCCAGCATCCTCCTCTCCGACTCCCCCGCTCCGGTATGTGAGGTTGTGACATTGACCCTGACACAAACCCACGTAATTGCACAGCACTTTTAAAGGGCTCTTATCCCAGATTGCATTACAGCACAAAAACCAGCAGGTCCTCTCTTCCACTTCATTTTTTTTCGAGGCAGCTAAAGGCTAATCTAATTAGAATTAATTATATTAGCTGTGGGCTTCAAGGATTTAAGCAGTGTCTTTTTAATTTAATCTTTTTTTTTTAAACCACAAGCTGAATCTACACATGAAGGTTGTTGCTCTCTATCAGATATCCGGCCACGGGAGATTGGTGCGTGTGTGGGAAAGAGCTTATGTTTCTGTGTTTGCATGCTTGTGCAGCAGTTCAGTGTCGACATTATGTCTGATGGAAGCGGGATTCTGTAATTACAGCAGCCGTCTCTGAGTGACAGAGCCTCTCGGTGCTGCGGTGTCACTTTACGCCTGGATCAGACCCAGACTGGCAACCGTATCTCCCGAGTGCTGCAGCCGGGCCAAGAGGTCATGAACCTGCACTGTAGTCATCATGGTGTGAATCCCATGTGCAGCACTTTGTTTTTTTTCTTCAAACAGAAGCGCAGAAGAAAAACATGAGGGCTAGATGAGGCCGGCTAACATCAGAGACAGCTCATCACACAGGGGGTTCGAGCACTCAGTCTGATATTAAAGTCAAAGAGGAGAAAACACAAAACACTGATATTCAAGCCCACAATACTCTATTATTTCTGCATTTCCATAGCATGGTGCAGCACGGTTTTACTGAACTTGCCTCACTTTTTCTTAGGTTTTCCATTGGCAAACGTTTTGGATAGTACCCGGTACTTTTTCTTGTACTACCTCTCAGTCGATACTCAAATGTGGAGTTAAAACACTGCAGAAAAACTGGCTGGTCAGAGAAAATCGTCACTACAGGAGGGAACATTGAGCACAAACATGTGACTTTAAGGGCACTTTCACAACTCAAACTTCGAGCAGCAGTATTTTATGTTGCGTTCGGCTACATGTTCTTACGTTTATGCACTTTGAAAGCAAACCAGACTAAATACGAGCGAATCGAATCTGAAGTATCAATTTCACACCCAGATTTTTCAAACAGCAGCCTACAAAACAAAGCCAAACAATTGTCACAGATCAACATTTTTTCACCATTTACTGACAACAACTAATCGATTAATTGAGCACATAATGGATTGGTTGCAGCCCTACTGCAGAGAAAACCAGAAACTTGAACTTGCACCTGGAGGTGTGGCTTTGCAGTTCTCACAAATGACAGAAAGAAACACCCGGTTAAACTCCCAGCTGCAGATCCCAGTGATCTGTTTGATGGTCCATTTGAAGCCATTACCGCGGCAGCTTTCAGCAGCCTGACACGCTCACACATGTAGACATGCAGCGATGATGGGAACAGGCCTTAATTGGCGCGTCGGTTCCAAGCCTTTATCGCAGGAACAGAAACGGAGCGGGGCAGAGGCCACAGCTGCCCTGTCACTTATCCTGCGGGCTCATTTTCCCTTGTGTGGAAAGAGGCATGGGTCAGGATATCACTGAGGAGATTCCTCGAAGACGCCTTCACTGCTCAAAGCTTTACTGCTCACTCCGGCCCTGATCGTTCATCAACCTTCAGGTTGAAACTGATAACGTTCTCTAAAGTTTCCTGTTAAGAACTGAAAGAATTTTGTCCTGCTTCAAGAGAAAACTGTGCAATTTTAAACCCAAGTAGAATTAATTCAATATTCATTTATTAAAGGAAACTTTATTCTTCATATCTGTTTGTGCATGTTCAGCTGACCTGATGTGCACTGATGGAAGACTGTCGTTTGCGCTGGCAATTAGTTGGAATTAAGTAATTAGAGGCCAATTAGTGGAATCGAACACCATTTCCACTCCCCATTAATTAGCACCAAACTGCATTTCTAGGAAACTTCCTGTGAAATAATTTGGAAAGTTTGAACCCTGAAAACGAAGCACTAAAACAGTCTTACATAAGTGAATATATAGACATAATCTCCGACATTTTCCCCTATTTTCTGAAACTTTTAGACCAACTGAATAATCAATAAACCAAGAAATTATTCGTCAGATTAATCAACAATAAAAAATATTTTTTCCAGCCCTAATAAATACTGTGTCTGTTTTGGATCAGGACCAAACTTAAGACCTGTTAAAACATGTCATTTTACATGCATTTTATATAGATTTGCCATTCCATGATGTAAACATCATATATCTGAAAAATATTGTTCGCAATATTTTGACACTTACAGCCTTGTCAGACAGTATTGGGGTGAATTATAGCTCAATAACTGAGGACTCTCTCCTCTCAGCACCAGAGTTGCACATGTTACAGTCCCATTCATATGCATGAGCGTAAAACCAAACCCTCCACCTGAGGTATGACACACAACCACACGGCATCCTGTAATTCATGACACGTCCAACCACCAGCTCGCACGCATGGAAACCAATATCTGTGACCGAGTCATTTAATCAGGTATCCTGTGCAAAGATAGATTACAGCAAACACGCAACACGCAGTAATGCACTACTTTACACACACACACACACACATACACTCGATAGCTTCACCTTGTGCTGCTGTCAGCCAGGTTGATTATTAATGACCCAGGAGCTCGGGCATCAATGGTGAGCTCTTTAAGTATCTCATCCATCCATCAATCCATCCTGTCTGCATATTAAATCCAGAGTGGACTGATGTTTTTGAGAGGCATGAACGTCCACAGATTATTTCTGATTTCAGGATACAGTAGCGTATTTTTCGGACTATAAGGTGCACTTAAAATCCTCATCATCATCAGTCTCAAGTGTCGTCACTGAACAGCTGAGTAACGGCAACAAGACGGACTCGGATAATGACGAGAGGGATCCGGGCATCGACCAACTGTTAAACTCAGACGCTGAAGATTATATTTTATGTGTTACAACTGAACAATGTTGCGAGTTATTGTGAATCAGTTGAATAAAGTTTGACTTGTTTTGTTTTGCTTAATGCGCCTAATAATCCGGTCGCCTTATCGTCCGAAAAATACGGGAATGTAACAGGATTTAAACTCTATACCATCATAATCCATCTGTAGTAGGTGGAAGTGACAACAGGAAACACCTCCCGCTCACCCCGGTACAGCAGCGATAGCATCTAAAGCAAACAAACTTCTCTCCAGACGACCTCTAAAAGCATGCAGACGGGCTGTTGCTGCCAGTTTCTGTGAATGGACGACAAATATATCAGTGCCAGAAGGACGCGGTCGCTGATTTGGGAGAGTGTGTTTGTGTGTTTCAGGGATGCAATCAGCTTTGGCTGTCTGCTGGGTACAAGGCTATAGGCGGACAGATTAAAAGAAAGGCTGCTCTCTTCCTGGGACTGGAGAGAGGATGTGGTCTCGCAGGGGCCACTTAGAGCCGTACCTGCCCGAGTGGAGTGGAGTGGAGTGCTCCTAAAGTGAGGTAAATGGTGAGTTTTTATTGGGCTAGTGTGGCAAGTTGCTTTTATGGTTCATTTGAACGGGCGGTGCACATGATTGGTTTGGAATTAGCAAGACGTGGAAGACTACAAGACTTTTATCCTTGCACAGAGAAGTAATTAATAATGCTGCAACTAATAAATAGTTTCCACATCAATTTATTGTGTTTGCTTTGAGTCCATAAATGTCCCAAAACTGAGTTCCCAAAGTTTTTAATAGCTTGTTTCGCTTGAGTAAAAACCCAAACATTTAATTTACGATGACACAAAACAGAGAAAAGCAGCAAATTGTTACATTTGAAAAGCTTAATGTCATTTTCATTCATGATATTAAGCTGCAATCATCACTATTCTTACAAAAACAACTTTTTTAAATGAAGTTTAGCAGCTTAACAGCCACAAATATCTCTCAGGGGTTGGTGGAGACCAAACCGGAGCTCAAACAGTGCAAAGATGACCGATCCAGCACCCTTGAAGTGAAACCAAAACAGTTCTTCATTTGATACTTTTTTCTTCTACGTTGCACACCCATCGTGCAAATAGAAACACTTAGTTGTGTAAATGCAGCCACCACCATGGACACAGGACATGCAGAACTGGCAACTCTGTCAATCACGACACTCTTGACTGTTGCTGAACATACAGGTTGATCTCGTCTTATATATCATGAGATGCTAACAGATAACAGCCGTAGTGTACTGAAACAATAAAAGACAGGCGTACAACAAACAGGCAAACCATTCCTGCCCTCAGGACTCAACGGTCATTCAAACGTTGAAAACTCAACTGCTCCTCCACCGACTGAGTCTTATACAAACAACTTCACCAAAAGCTACATAAAATATTCATCCACATACAACCAGACATTTCCAGTGACACATCATATTAAATCTAAGTTTTTTCTTGGTTATTGGTTGTGAGGAAAACACACAAAAATAGTCATATTTTTTTTAAAATCTAGATAAAACTGTGAGTATTGTTTGACTGGAGAAGTTCACTACTTGGTGCCGAGTGAGAATTGGACAGAAACACGACATCAAATGTCTGTTGCATCTCTAAAAAGGCGTCTCTTTGAACAGCTTTACTTGGCGATATCAGCGACAGCTTGGTGTGCAATAAATGCAGATTTGAACAATTAATTAAATATCCAAACAGTTTCCCACTAATTGTTTTGAGCACAACCCAAATCTTGACCTGCACAGTGAATACATGAGTGGAATAAAAGGCCAGACGGTCAATAAGCTCCTGCTAAAGGATTTTAATAAACACCAGATAAAAACGAGGCTGTACACCGTCTTTGATCCGCCTTTGACAAAAATGCTTCACGGTTCAGTTCAAAGCGGCCTGGGAGTGGCTGCCTTTATCTGCCGGACAGCGCTGTGATGCTTTGTGTTGCCTGCAGGGAGGATACCATGACGATAAGCTCCCGCTCCCTCATTTCTGTTGGACTAATCAGAGAGGAAATACCCTGCGAGATATTTATGCTCAGGGAAAGAAAAGCCTGTCACGTACAAAGAGGAAGCTATGCGTAGCCTTGGCTGCCAGCCATAGGGAGCATGCATAGGAGGGCTGGGCGTCCGTCCAAACAGTCCCAGGCTCAGACAGCCAGGTTCGGCCACTTTGACATCCCTAATGGGGTCCAAGACAAACATCACTCCAAATTAGCCCCAGAGGCTTATTTCATCTAGACAAACCCTTGAGCTACAACCTGAAGGACACGCAGAACGTGAAGAGAGTTTGAGAAAGGTAAACGTTTATCTCTTAAAGCAACCAAACAGGAACGCCTCGAGCACGAGCGGCCTGCAGTGACGGAGGATCGTGTACGTTTTGGGAGGGATGCACTTTCAAACGGTTGATTTAGAGTTCATTCTTGGTATATTTATCAGGAATGCACAAAGTTTAGCTGTAACAAGCTCAATAATGAGGTATGATCTCTATGGTAACATGTAGTGGATTAAAACTGTTTTTACTTAACAAAGACTTTATGAAATGGAGACTTTAGCTTCATGGAAAACTGTTCCCAGGTGAAAAGGAAACCTTAACTTGTGCTGAATGATGGTTAGTCAATAACTGGCCAACAGATAAATTATCTGTAAATGTTTTTATACTTGAATGATACAACCTTGATGATATAGAATTTGGTACGCTGTGTAAAACGCAACAAGATCTCCAACCAAAATGACAGAACAGGTTGTTTGTCGGACCGTTACAAAAATAGCGCACATGTCATTATAAAAACGGTTCGCGGTAAGAAACAAAAAACAAGCTGGAATTTTGTTTAATTTATGCTACAAACCCACTGATTTAGGTTTAGGGCAAAACAAGCAAAACAGCAAATTGGCGACCATTTCTCCGCCATTGCCATCAATGGAAACCACTTTTTAACATATAAAAAATTGGGACAGCAAACAACAAATTGTGCACCCTAAACTGATATTTGATGCAATAATAATATTTTAAAAATTACTGTTAAAGTCAGAGTGTTGGTGCATTATAATACAGTGACTGTGGGTTAAAAAGTTCAATGAAACCCGTCAACATCTCAAGCAAACAGCATCTTAATTAGCCGAGATAAAAGGTGATTAAAGTTAGTGTGGAGGCCTGGTTGGGAATCTCTATCACACACTGATTTATGAACCATTTTACTGTGTTTGCAGAACACACACACCACTGCGACATAATAAATAAATTGTTGTTTTGGAGGCTGTTCTGTGGCAGATTACACATCAGGTGAGTCATTCCTCGGCATGCACTGACGTTTGTTCAGATATGTGAAAAACACAAATTACAGCCCTGAAGCCACCGGGTGGATTTACCTGCATGCCGAGTTGCATTAATTCCTGGAAATATGAAACAGTGGAGGCAGTATTAGGTTTCTGGTGAAGTGACAACGCCCAGATTACTGTAAGTGAGAAAGTGATGTTGCAACAGCTGCCAGCTCTTCACGGGGAAACGCTGCAGGAATGTTCACCTCCAAAGCTGTTTCTCAATAAGGTCAAACAGAAGAGAAGTGGATCCTAATCAGCATCAGTTTAGGTGAACCAATATTGACTGTTCTGGTCTAACAGTTAGTGTAAACAGGAAGTGTTGAAAGGGGAAGTGGGGAACTCTTATCATCATTCTAAAATAGTTTTACACCATGTTTCCAGTTTTAGTTTATTGTAAATTTTGATTTTTTTTCACTATGACCTGCATTTCCTACCCTGCTCTTTATTTAATTTTTTTTTTAGAGAAATAAAATAAATATAAATAAACTGAAAAGCAATAAAAAAAAATACAAATAAAAATGAGATACAAATTTTAAAAATTATAAAAAAAAAAACCAAATATATACATTTAAATAAAAGTTAAAATAAATTAAATTAGATAAAAAATTGAATAAACTTTTTTCAAGTGCTCTGCCGCAATCTATTAAAAACTACTTAACCCTTTAAAGCCAAAACAGCATTTGGCATTTTGGATTTTTTTTTACATAACACAGTTACAATGCCACACATCATTAAAAAACTAAAAAGCGATAGTTGAATTTCTCTGATAAATTATTTTTTAAAAATTTAAATAAAATGAAATCTATATATACAGCACTTTTATCAAGTGTCCACAAGTGTCAGGAATATTGGAAAATTAAAAGTGGAATTTTCAGTGAATGTTTGTCACGTGACTGTTGGTCTCAGCAGAATCAATCATGGCTTCACAGAGTCTCTGAGGAGCAGAATTTAATGTTTTTAACAGGATCTTGTTATTACAAACTGGTTATTTTTTATGATGTTTTAAATAACTTCTGTAGAATAAAGTGATTTTGACGGAAATATCACAGTTGGTGGGATTCAGAGGGTTAAATCATTTATTAACCTCCATATAAAAAGTGTTTATATAATCAAAAGTCTGCACATATTATAGGATATCTCAGAGCGATGTTGTGTTCTTGTGCTTCCTCATTGGCTCCATATATCAACACTGGGTGACTCACTGCCAGAGAGCGCCTGTAAATCCTCTCCATTACCCTCCAGTGACATGCTGTTAAAACGTGCACACATGTCCATGTGAGGTTCAATGTCATCCAGCCCATCACGATATCCCCCACCGGTTATAAAGAGCCAAGAGAGGGTGTGGCACGGTGACGATGCTTGAGCCTTAAAGGACGTATCAGTGGTTTCAACACTCAAGACCACTCACTACAAAAATGACTATTATGTGTCTAAATTCCCTGTTTAATCCGACCAACAGTCCAAAACCTACAGATGATTTACAATAATATCCGACAAGGAAAAGCAGCAAAATCCTCACATCCAGGAAGCAGAAACCAGAGACGTTTTTGGCTAAAAAATGACATGATTAATTGATCATCAGCATTCATTTTTAAATAAAGAGCTCTTTTTTTGCTGAATAAAACATAGTTTGAAGTTAGAAAATGTCTTAATTTAGACCGAAGAATCAGCATCGATAAGCACGAGCTAAGAAAATAAATCCAAACTGTGAAGCTTGTGTTTTTCTTTGTAGATAAGAGACGGAAACATTTAAAACACACTTTGTTCGGTGTGTGCCCTCGTTAGAGGACTTTCCTCGAGGTGATCCACTCCCTCCCTCCCTCTCATGGCCCCTTTCTCCGGCTCATTTATCCTCCCTGTGACGCCTTTTGCACCAAATGCTGATTCAAACCAACCCTGGATCCTCCCGAGAGACACAACCACAGGTGCAGGGACGCCGCTCCTCCATTTCCTGAAGAAACGGGACGGCCGACAGCTAAACTCTGTGCTACTTTTAGCTGATTTAGCTTCCGTACCTTTTAGCTTTTTTCCCCCCATTTCATTCAACACCTGCGCCTTCTTTCTCCTGCTGAGGGTTTTTTCTGTTGAGTTTATTTCATTCATGCACAGCAGCATTTAGCTCTGACACTGGTTTGACCGGATTGTCTGTAAATGCAACACAGATGAAGCATCTCATGTTTGGGAAGTTGTTTCACCGTGTTGTTGTTGTTGGCACACGGTGGAGATGCCAGAACCAGTTATGTGAAGGAGGATTTAATGAAGATCGTGTCCTGTGACAGTGACAGCTGTAAATCAAATGACATTCCCAACAGCCCAATGGAGAGAAGACTTCAGGAACTGGACTCAAATTGACAACTTATAATTGTTCTTTCATATTCTCTACGTCACTGTTTCCACCTCTGGTTAACGCATTAACGATTTTTGTAAAACCACCTCAAGTGGGCGTAAAAACTTCTGTGCATTTCTGAAAGTTTTATCAAATTTTGGTGTTTCAATCAACTTTTCCTTATCTGCATCTTCAAAATATGCACAAAAACTATTGAGAGCACCGAATCTGAAGACACAGAGATGCTGACCAATCAGAAAACTGCTTTTTTTGCAGGAGGCGGGATTAAAGCGACAGGTGCTGCAGAGGAGCATCTCTGAAAGACGATGAAAAGACGTGCAGTAGCTATGATCAATACGGGGAAAAATAAGGTGTTTTTGGAACATTAAAGCATATAAACGACAAATAAAAGCATGAACCTGAAAGTAAACACACCTTTAAAGCTAACCTGCTAAACAACAAGCATGTGAGCATGACGACGTCCACAGAAAGCACCAGATCCTTTTTCCAAAACTGTATTTCTTGTAAACCTTAATGTCTGCTTTGATCATCTTTGAGATCACATGACTCACGCGTCTACAGGGAGTTTCTTTCCTCTGATGCAGACAGTTAAACTGCAGGATTTATGGCCGTGCATGTAAAGAAAAACCCCCCGAGGGGAGTTAATGCAGCGCGCCTTTAAATAATGTCTGCAGGGAGATGAGAACATGATCTGTTGCATGTTGCAGCATATGTACCTGAATCGAATGATAAAATCTGATGTTAACATTTGCTGAATATGGGTTTCTCTCCTCACACACACACACACACTGACTGACGACATAAAGCAGATTTACATCCTTGCAGTGGCTGTTTATCTGCTGAAGAGGAAGCACATCTGAACCTCACAGTCTGAATCTGTGGACACGGAGATGCACGTGTTGCTTTCCCATCATGCATCTGCACAGTTAGCATTTAAAGACCTGCAGCAGGAGACGGGAGGGAGCACGTGTGTGAAGCGAGAGGTTGTGACAGAAACAGGATGATGAATGAAGAGAGCTGCGGCTTGAGGTGAGAGCGCACAGGATGAGAGGCTGGAAACGAGGCGTGCTGTGAACCCGGAAGACAAACCGGGGACTTTCTCAAGTCGCCCTGCCACGTTTTTTTTGGTTTATTTTACGAATTCGAACTCTGTCAAGTTCTTAGAAAACTCTGTGGAGGCCACAGAGGAAGTGAGGAGGAGAACAGACTTTCTTTCTGGTTAATCAAATAAAATAATCAAATCAAAATTACTTTATTTATCCTCAAGGGGAAATTAATTTAGTCTGTTGACTCTGGTATTACTAGAGTATTATAGACTATTATTTTTATTTGATTATTTTTAGTAATTTATCTTTATTTTTAATCATGATTTTGTCTTTTTACAGTAAGTTTTAGCAGTGCAATTTTTTGTTGAATTTATTTTTATTTATTAAATATATGTTCAGTAGTTTTCAGTAGGTCGGGACTGTGCACATATACATATATACATATTTTTTTTGTCCAATTTATTTAAAATTATTTTTATATATAAAATGCGTTAAGTAGTTTTAAGCAGGTTCTGAAAGTGCATTAAAATATTTTGTAATATATTTTGTGTTTAATCTATTTTTATTTATTATTTTTATATATTGAATAAGTTTAGTAGTTTACAGTAAATTTTAGCAGTGCACAAAAACATATTTGATAATTCCTTTGGTTGGATCTATTTCTATTTATAATTTTTCTTTTTTTCCTCTTTAATTAAATATATTTTCAGTAGCTTTCAGTAGGTTGTGGCAGTGCACTTAATTTATGTTTTCTTGGTTACATTTATTGTTGAATTAATATTATATGTAGATTTTGAAAGTGCACTAATATTATAATAAAGTTTATTTTAATTATTTTGAATAAATAAATTTTTATTTATTAGTTTTATTATTTTAACATTTTTTAAATTTGTTTCAGTTGAATTTTATTAAAATTTTCTCCTTTTTTAATCTAAATGAAATAAAATTACAATGTTTCCAAAGTCAGCGAGTTACATTAAATTATCGTGATCAATATCGACCAAAATACTGGTGATATATGGTTTTACCGTAGTGGAGCAGTCCTACTTTTGGCAGCATGTGCTCATACTTAGTGCAGCTATAAATATATAAATGAGCACACATTCAGGGAACATGTGTGCACACTTACCTAACACTTATCTGCGAGCAAAATATAGGTCATCCCGTGATGATAATTAGAGGCCTATTTGTGGTCCCAATTTAGAAATCAGCCGGAGACACTTTTGTGCCTGTTACAGTGGAGCCGAGATGGTGACGGGATACGATCACACATCAAAAACACCTTTTCATGGGACATCTGCTGCCAGTTTGCACAATATGATGGACGGATATTCCTGTTTTCCTAAATATAAAGAAAAAGTGATGCAAACTGATCTATATATGTATAAATGTGTAACAGACATAAGTCACACTTATCAAGAGAGTTTATTCTCCCTATTCAGAAGTGTACAAATAAAACTGCAGATATATGTGGCTGCTCTAATAAGATTTATCACTCAGCTTCAAACTCCTTATACAATAAAAAATGATCCAAGTCTTAAGAAGAACATGCAGCACCCAACAGCTTTATTCTGCAAGGGAATTTCCATTAAATGTAGGATCAAAATATAAAAATTAAAAATTAAACCAGTCTGATCTGAACACAAGCTGCTGCCCAGTTTCACAGTGACGGTCAGAGGGAGTCAGCTGTGGGCAAGACCACATCAGCCAGGAGGTGATTCAAACGGTTCGCCTCCACATGGTACACACACACACACACACACACACACAGAGGAAACAACAGGGCGGTCAGCTCGGGTTTTCCTGTTAGTAATAATATTTCCCATTTTCTACGCGGAGACTGTTACTCATCACTGCGACAGTTAAAAACCAATTTAACATTTTCAGAAATCCGTGCAACACTCTCTATTCGACACAGTCAAAACGGATAGATTGTGACAACCACACTTCCGGCGAAACCTTTCAAGATAAAACGAGAGATTGAAAGCACCACCAATAGAATTAGAATATCCATAAATTTAAATCTATACTGTTTTCTGTGTATCGATTAAGATGGTCATATTTTGTCCACTAGTCGTTTAGGCTTCAAAACAAACAAAATAAAAATAAAAACAGCTATCCTGATTTCCAGAGGTCAGGGCGACCATCATTTCAATAAAGTAAAACAGAGAAAAAAGCAGCAAATCCTAACATTTGAGACAGTTTGATACTTTTACTTGTAACAAAATAATTTGTTTTCTGTCCATGAACTTTACATTAATTAACTACTGATTCAGTTCAGTCCATACCAACACCCTTGGATGGTATTATGAAAGAGACATAACTAGTTAAACATAAGCCTGCTGGTATGTTGTATGTGCTTTTGAAGAAAACTGGTAATTTTGGATAAAATCTATGGATAGTATTGAAAGCGTATTGAAAGTGGTTTCACACCTACATGTGAAACCACTTGTAGGTCATGAATCTACTATTGCTTTAAAGGCACTTCACGATTTCTCCAGTTGGCTGGGCTTGGGTGGGGTCAACTTCAGGTCAAATTTAACTGGTCTACTTGTAAACAGCTCATATGTGGTTGAATTTGGGCAGAAACCATAAATTAAAAGTAAAAAGGGCTGAGTTTTTACACAAATTTAATTCATTCAATAACAATATGTGGCTTTAGAAATACTTAAGTATGACACTAACCGTTAAACTACTTAGCTCAAACTATCAGATATCCGGTTTAATTGTAAATCTTACATTTAATTTTGTACATGTGATATTTCTTATGCTTTTCTTTTGACGGCCACAGTCTGTACTTCCTGTCTCGCGGTCGCTAACGGTCGCTAGCTTACCGCAGCTGCTCCACGCTGACTGCGGCTCGCGCTGGTCCCGCTACCCGCCGCCCTGCTGTCGGAGGCGGCTACAGCTCCGTGCTAACTGCGTGCCCTCTGCTAAAACAACTCCCACGTTCAGAAACAAACATACTATCTAAAAAATGGGCGAAACACTGAATTGTTACCACATGAGTGTGCTCGGAGACATTTTGATGCTCTCTCCCGCGGCTCCGACCACACAGCCGACAAAACCAATGAAAGATGCTCCGGCAGCGGCGTGCCACGACACATATCTGCCTCCCATAAACCATACTAAAACCTCACACACAAGCCCCCAGCCGGGTTGAATTACAAGAAAAAGAAATAAAAAATGCTCCCTACCGTAGACATGAGTGGGTGCGGGCGGCTCCTTCCTCTCGCGGCTGTCAAAGAGGCTGTGCGGTGCGGCAGCTGCGGACTCTCTGCCTCCTCCCACCGGCCGCCCCTGGGCTCTGGCTGCTGGGATACTTCCACGGCTCCGCCGACTGACTGCCTGCCTGTCTATCTGCAGACTACACAGCAGCGAGACAGACCGCCACACCGATGCGAGCTACCGAGTGGGCAGGGCGCGTCACCACGCCCGTGGGCCCTCCCCTCCCCTCGTCCCGCCGGTACGCGCCGTACCGTCGAGTGCAGAACGAGCGTCACCGTCACGCCAAATCTCATTCAAAAATCCGGGGAGTTAACGTGAGTCGCTTGGTGTGCGTGAAATCATTGTACGTAGAAAAGCGTAAAGCAGCACTTTCTCTCAGAGTTATCAAAATATTAAATTCGGCATTTGGAAAAGACGAATATAAATGCATGTTTAACTCAAATCTATCATTTTATTGCAAAATGCTGTGTAGTTTTGACAGGTACTTTAAAAAGTAGGCTAGAATTATGATGTAAAGGCTTGAAGACTGCAGAACACGGGTGAAGAAAATTGTATATTAATCCCTAAAAAAAGACAAACCTCAGGCTATATGAGGATGATATAGTGACAAAACAAGGCCTGTATTTGGCTAAATTCGTGTCATATCTGTGTTAACTCTTAATGGTGCAGCCTCTGAATAATCTCATTCAAAATATATTGTGGCCTGACATTCTCCCAGTTTGACCCTTTTTAGAGCATAAATCTGACAATAAGACCAAATCAATTCAATAAAACCAAACAGACACGTCATCCATGTTCACTCACTTCTGTGATAAACTTTGAGTGTCTGAATTTGAAACCAAAGCCGCCCATTTGCCTCCCTGGTAGCAGAACAGTGATGTATAATTAAAGTTATCAAACGCCACCATCGGTTATTACATCCAGCCTGTTGCCTGGAGGACACTTTAAACTCCAGTTGGTGCCATTACTCCCCATCTTACAGCTTTGATTATGACTCACAGCCATCGTTTCACTGCACTTAGCTGAAGGGCACCGAGTTTACTTTTCGATACAGCTGTGCTGTATCCATAACTGACTAAATGAATGTCCGTTCAGCTGTGAAAGCATGAATGCAGGATGACATGATGGTGGAACAGGTTGCATGCTCGTACTGCAGGTAGTCCTTGTTGGGCCACATTGTTCTTCCAGACATTTGGAGCCACCCAACCAAGGTTTAGTTTAAGTTTTTCTTCTTTTTTTTTGCTGATTGCAGCAATGTTTAACATGAAAGGTATGACTGAAACTCTATGCATGACATCATATAACAGAGAGTGCTGCTGTAATGCATTTAAACTGGGTTTCAAGGTTACTGAGCATGAAATGGACTTTCTGGAGCCTGTCCTGTTTCCAAAAGAGTTGATTATTTTTCCCCGAAACTCTCTGAAAATCCGGCTAACGAATGCTGCTGTAACAGGCCTCTCCTGTGTTCCTCAGATGAACTAAGGTGAAGCAATTGGAGACACAGATACTGAAACCCTTGATCACTGAGGGTGCTGTGAAAGATGATTTCTAGAAGGATGAACTCATTGTATTCGGTGTTATCTCTGCACTGCAGTTATTTCCCTCACAATA
>CAFUXE010000391.1:941606-960324 GCA_903364295.1 Serranus cabrilla | reverse complement strand
GAGAGAGAGAGAGAGAGAGAGAGAGAGAGGGAGGGAGGATCTGCATCAGCGCTCAGTTTCCGCTCCGTACTTACGCCTACTCTCATAGATAGCCCTGGACTTCTCATAAAGGTCATAGGGGTCGGGTTTAGCCAGGGCCAAGGCCTCGGAGGCTGAGTCTGGGACCGAGGCCCTGTGGAGGTGGTGTGTTGGGAAGGGGGCGCTGTGGGGGATAACGGGGGCGGACAGGCTGGTCTGAGCGGGGCTGCTCGGGCCCTGCTGGGACTCCCACTGCTCCAGAACCTGCAAAGCACAGCGGCATGATGGGTCAATACTTCAGCTGCAGCTCAGGAGCCACGAACACAACCAGGACCAAGTTTGCTTCATCTGACTGATCACTAATCCCCGAACTCTGAGTTCCTGCTGCTGTCAAGCTCTTCATCTCACAGGAAGTTTATGACGACAGATTTAACTGGAAGCTTCTTATTTTTTATGTGTATTTATTCTGTTTAAACTCTGTATTTCTGCACAGTTTTAGAGAAGGATCAGGCATAGGACAACAGTCAAAAAAATATATGTAATTATTTCAGAAAAAGGAAATATTCCACTTAAATATCTTCTATATTAGATGTTAGAATTCCTATAATAGTTAATAAAGTCTAACATATGGTGCATAGTTAATAAGATAATTTCAGTATTTTTAGACTCATATTTGAACACTTTTAGGAATCATAACCTCCACAACCAGAGGTCATATCCTCACTATTTTTCAGGGAATTCTATGTTTTTTGCATCCTGTGTGAATGTTTAAATGTCGACATGTTTGGTATTTTGATAACAGTATTACAAGACTAATTAGATTTGAGTTTGACTTCTTTTAGGATGATAAATAAAAGATTTAACAGGACTTATTCCAATTAATAATACACCTTTTTGTTGTGAAAACAGTAATTATTGTAAGCATTTTAATGTTTTTTTTCACGTCTATTTATTGCGTTTAAACTAACTTATACTGTTTGTAGAATTAGATTCTAATGTCGGCTACACAGCACTGTTTTCATATAATATTTTATAATAGTATGTAATTAGTATTATAGTACAGTATTATTTATAAAAAAATTATTAAATGTTTTTCATTTGTTTATTATAGAGAGAACTAACTTGGAAAAGAAAAAACATGGTCTGTTTTAAAGCAAATTAATGCTTTAATATTTATTTTTAAACAGTACGGTCATTTTTAAGGGGATTTTAAGGTGAGTAATAAAATAAATGTGATGCCATCTACTGCAGCTGGAGTTTTCATATAATAAAACAATAAGAATAACAGACCTGTAATGCTTAATATATCAGTTGCCTTCAAAATAAAGCTAAGTTAATACTTAAACTTTTTGCTGAGTCGGCATGTGGAGGAACTGAAGGCTTGACAGCTGCAGTGCCTCATTTTGCTCACTGAGCTGTGATTGGACAATCCCCAGTTTTGGGGGCGGGGCTTAGCAAACCATCAGTTCATGCTGGACAGACGAGAAGCCGGATTGTTAGTGAGGTTAGTAAATAAAACAAGCAAAAACAACTTCAGCCTCGATCTGATTTACCTCGGTGTGTATTGATGATGTGTGTGTGGAGAGAAAAACACATGTGACAAACAGATAAATATGCTCTTATTTTGAAGGGGAGTTTGAGGATGTTTATCCCTGTTTTTGTCTTTCAGAGGCTGTAGAGGGCTCAGTTTCAGGACTAAAGAGAAGAAACTGATATCATATGAAACTAGAAGATCTGAGAAATCCATTCGCACTAATTATGTTGGAAAGAGGGTGAAATTTATTGCTGAATTAGCACAAAATTAAACAATTAAACTGTTGCCGAAAATAGAGTATATCTTTATTTTGCACTTACACTTCATATTCTTTATATTGTTCTTAAAATACACCTTTCTTGATGTATATATTTAAAGATATATACTTTCTTCTTATTTTCTGTTAATAATGCAGATAATATAAATACCAGATTAATTAATATCTTTTGTTCTGTGGTAGGATTGAACAGGTTTGCACCTTTTCCCACACAGACATGTAAACTGATTTATGCAGCGTTTTATTATTTCTTTCGTATCAAGCTTCTCATTGTTTGAACCTATTACTTTTTCTTCTTTTGCATGTTTGAAATTAAAATTTCAATAATTGCTGCAGCATTGAGGTGGATGGGACGAAGGATTTTCCCCAGGTTTAATCTAATCTGATCTAATCTAATCAAATCTAATCTAATCTAATCCAGATCCGCAGCTTTCAGATGATGTACATCACTTCTTTGTGGCATCTATTGTTGACCTGCTATCTCCCCCTAAAGCCCCACAGCCCCCAGTTCTCTATAAAATGGTTATTATCAAATGAATTTGTTGGCCAGTGCTTTGGCGACTCTGTTTTTATGAGCTGCACACTGTTTATTATTCCCATTTTTACATAAGTTTCATCCAAAAACACATTTGGAAATGTGCTGTCAAGTTGTTTGAGGTGACACCGGCAGTTTTGACAACACCAGTCAGTCACGGCGTCAGCCTTGATGTGTCAGATAAGTCGGGCTGTTTGAGTCGCAGCACGACACTAAGCAGATCGCCGAGATGACATGTTGACATGTCAGGAAGTGTGAGAGACGGATCCGGAGGGAGCCGGAGAGAGACGGCGAGCCCGGCTGCATGTGGCACGCTTTAATATCGGGAATTACAGGGCAGCTGGTTGGAGACGCAGCGAGAATAAATATGCGCCTCATAAAAGCTCCAGGACGGAATCCGAAGTGTTTCCGCTCTTTGTGGTTTTAATTCGTGTGTGTTATTGATGTGGAGCACGTCTGCACGGGGCCGGCTGCAGAGACCGGGGACCTTGTTAAGGTTACACTGCTGCATCCTGATCCCTCTCTCACTTCCTCGCTGTTTGATTAGGAAAACAAACGAGCTCATGAGGTGAACACAGGACACCGCAGGAACTTTACGGGGCGACATGATCGAAGAAAAAGCCCCCATGATAACTAGCTGTTATGTACAGTATCGGCCAGATTCAACAGACAAATCCAGATAAGCTCATTTGCGAACGAAGCTCTCGGGAGCTGCAGGCGGAGCTCAACTGTAGGTCGATATGACAATTAGACGGTTCCCCTCGTTCTCCCCTTATTAGTCAGAATCTTCCATATTTCATTCTCAGAGTTGCAGAAGTCTTCTTGTAACAAATGATACCCAATTAAACTGAGACTGAACTGTGGTGTTTGGGGGGGTTCAGCAGCTGGGGGAGAGGGGTGAGGCGGGTGAGGCCGGGCGGGGCTGCCAACAAACGAACACTGGGGGGAAGAGAGAGAGAGATGTGAAGAGACAAGACGGAGAGAAATCTCCGCATGCCGTCTGCTGCTCTGTGACGTTCAAAGCTTTTTTTTCCTCAGAGCGCAGAATTACAATTATTCTGAGGGAAATGGAGGAGGATGATTAAATCTGGAGGAAGCAGGAATGATGAACAATGAGCAGAATTTCAGGGGACTTAAAAGCTGCACAGTGGAGGTTTCCTGTGTCCAGAGACGGGCAGCGTCATGTGTTTAAAGGGACAGTTCAAACCCTGAAAACACATGTAGGTTTCCCTCTAAACTCATCAGTTTAGATTGTTTTTGTTCCTGCTTGAAACTGAACACAGAGGAATCTGTGGATTATCTTTAGAAATCAGGTTTTTTCAGTCGTCACTTTAACTGACTTTAACCACGACCAGCACCTCTTTTTAATATATGGAGAGCTCTGCTCACCTACTATAATATCACTTTGCATATAACGTATTTTTGTCCTTTGAAATATCAAAATTCCTTTATTTTAATTAAATATTTTTACCATGTTGGATTTAAAATGAGTTGCCCCGAGAATAAAAGCTTTTTAATATAATATAAAGGCTTTACAACATAATTCCTTCCTCGTCACAGTCCCATTGTTTATTCTGCCTTCTTCCTCGTTTATCAAGAGCACCTGAAATATTTGAAATATTTTGGATTTTTGGTTCAATACACAGTTCTCCCTCTGGAATTAAGGCTTTTTAATACTCAGTATTTACTTACTTATTTAATTTTTTTTTAAGATTTTGAATTTCCTGGATTGCCTCACTGTTTATTCTTACCTGTTTTCCCAAAAATGCTTAGATTTTTGGTTCAATATACGGAGCATCTGGTCATTAATTCTTCTGACAAATTAATGGCTAATTAATTTGATTGCCCCTAGAATTTAAGCTTTTTAATACTCAGTATTTACTGACTCATTTGATTTTTAAAAATATTTTGAATTTCTGGATTGGCTCACTATTTATTCTGCCCTCTTTCCCTTTTTCCGAAATATTTTTGATTTTTGGTTCAATAAACGGAACATCCAACTATTCTATTTTAAAGCCCTTAATGAGTATTTGAGATGCTTTCTGATGTCCTCGTGTCCGTCCCTGCCTGACAACATGAGTCGGGGTCGTGTGCTGGTCACAGCGGCGCTGGCAGGACGTCCAGGCATGAAATGGATTACACACATAGTCGCACAAAGGCAAACAAAGAAAGATGGGCGGAAACTCTCGTGTGCAGGCATGTGAGTGTGACAAACACACACGGAGTGAATCTGATCTGAGAGGACGCTCGGTGGATGGAGTTTATCGTGCGCCCAGGGACGGCAGATGATACTTTAGTGGAGTATTTATGGCGGCGGAGGCGGCAGATAAGGCTGAGTTTGTAGAGATACCGTGAGGGTTTTCGCTTAATGTGACAAAAGGAAATAGAGGCGAGGTGAAGGATAGATGACACGGGTGGCATGAGGGTGCAAAAAAAGCTTTTAAAAAATCTGCAAAAAATGTTATAAAAAGCAGATAAAAGCGGGATGAATGCATCCGGGCCATGCCGAAGCAGTTAGAACAGAGGCTCAGCAGCACTGCGGCATAATTCAAAGTGTGGATAACCCTGATGGCACCGAGTCAGGCTGTGAATTAGCTCCGACTTCAGGATCAAGAGACGAGTGATGTTATGAGCGGGCCACTTGACCTTTTTCTCAAACTACGACAATAAAGACGGGCTGAATATCAAGGGCTGGTGCTGTAAAAGCCACGGACACATCGTGAATCATCAGTAGAGTTAGTACGGCGAGGGAGGAGCGGGAGGAGTCGTTTCCACATCTTCTACATGTGTGAAACAGAAGATTAGCACAAACAGAATGCACGCTGCAGCCGCTGGTGCTAAAGTGGGAAATCGACTTTATTAATGATTAAAAAAAGCAGAAATGGGAGGAGGGGGGGCACTGGTGCGTGTTACCTGCTTAGGGGTCTTCCAGGGTGAATAGTGACCTGCAATGTTGAGAGAACAAAAAATGGTTTAGACTGAAAAAGATGGTAGAAACAGATCATGAGGTATGTAGGTTTAATTTCAGCCGGGAGAGCCGATTCCAGAGGTTTTATGGAGACGATAAAATGAAGGAAAAGAACACGATAAAACAGATAAAACAGATGAGAATATGAATGCGACATTAAAAAAAAAACAGTGTTTGTGACTCGTGGAAAAGGACAAAGAAACGACTCAGAACAGGATAAAAGTCGGTGAATGAATATCTACGAGGCGATGTGGGGATTCGAACAAGAAACACAGTGTAAGATGTCAGAATACTGAAATGATGGACGTGATTAAACATGACAGACAGTCAAGGTGCCAAAAATTATATCAGCTATTAATTTTAAATGCGGCGATAAATTCCTAAAGGTGGTTTGAATTCTTTTTAGAGAGTGAATGTAAGTTCTGGTTTAGGGGATCTGACATTTTCTGCATAAAAAAATAATGTAAATTAAGATTTTAACCCTCTGAACCCGTGACGGGCTTTTATTTTGAAAGGTTGCTTAAAAAATAACCCTTTTGTAATAACTAGATCCTGTTATAAACATTAAATTCTGCTCCTCAGAGACTCTGTGAAGACATGATTGATTCTGCTGAGACCAACGGTCACGTGACAAATATTCACTGAAAATCTGTTTACACAGAGCTGAGAGGAGAGGACAGGAGAGGCTGGAAACATGCAAATAATTAAATATGTAAAGTGTGTGGAGATGCATTTATTTTTCAAATACCAATATTTTTAGGGGCTTAAAATATAAAACTTTTTCTTCTGTGAGAATCACATTGAAAATACCAAATATTATATTATATATATTATTATTATACATATGTATGTGTGTTTTTTTATGTTTTATTTGAGAATACATTTTAAATAATATTATTTTCTTTTTGGTAATTGAAACTTCCAACATGTAGAAGGGAAAAATTATCATACAAACAAGAAAAAAATTCCCTCTAGCATTAAGGCTTTTTAATGCTCACTATTTACTCATTTAATAAAAAAAAAAAAAATTGCCTCACTGTCGTGATATTAATGACATAATTAAACTGTTTTAGGATGAAATGAGTGGACATTTAGCTGTGTTTTTGTTTGTCCTCACATGGTAAACGTGTTGTTAAAATGAGGTTAAAAGTTATTAAGAAACTTCCATCTACGTCAGTTAAAGTTTCTTGTATATCAGCTCCCGTTAGGACTGTTTTCTGTTCTTTTTGCTACCAAAGGATCATCTGTGAATCATAGACGTGTCGGCACTGAGACTTGAGTGTAAACCTCCAAATGAAGTGGCTCCAGTTTGTAATGCAGTGCAGCGAGGTAAAGGGCACACATTCTGCTCTAAATCTCACATTCATCTGGCTTTGACCTTTAAAAAGGGGCGCCACATTCTGCTGTTTACAACATTGTTCAAGCACAACACGCAGAAATCTATCCGCGGCGATGAAAGAAAGAAAGAAAGAGAGAGAAGAAGCTCAACAGTAGCAGCTGAATCAAACTCACACACAAAGTAATGAAACATGAGCTCCGGCACTGATGCTGCAGTCAAAGAGGAACACACACTTCATCTTCCCCATTCAGTTTCTCTTCTTACTGTCTTTCAAGTGCTGCCACGCTCCCCCATCTGAGTTGCTACGAGCATATGCAAATAGAGGGATCGAATTATGGGGTGACTGCTCGAATTATGCGCCAGCCTTCCCAGCGTTGAACTGGCGAGACTCCAATCACACAGAAAGAGATTCTTCTCTCAGACGCGGAAATTAACAAAAGGGGACACAAAGAAATTCAGCAACTTCCCAAAAAAGGTTTTATATTTTTCAAAGCTACAGAGAATATTTTGAAGGTGGGAATTAAAGGATTTTGGCTTTCTGTCCTACAGTACCGTCACTTCCGGACTATAAGCCGCAACTTTTTTCACACGCTTTGAACAATAATGAGGCTAATTTGTTGATTTTTACGGGCTGACGAGCCGCATGACGCTAAAACATTTAGCCTCGTCACATCAGACCAGTGAAATTACCGAACGGGCCACAGTGGACCAATGAAACTGTTCCAATTAAATCAAACACACGCACTAAAGTCTTCAGCTTTGAAGTTAAAGGCGATCGAAGGAAATAAGAGCTGCTGCACTTAAGCCTGGCATCAAAGAATCGATGGTGAGACGTCAGAGGTTGTAACCAGTGATATCGTCTACGGATCATCCCCAAAAAACAACCACTTGTTCCTGGTATCATTGCGGACATTTCCTGAAAATGTCATCCAAATAGGTCCATAAATTCTTGAGTTATGTTGCTAACTAACAGACAGAAACACAGTCAAATGAACAAACTCCAGGGAAAACAAAACCTCCTTGGCGAAGGTAATTAAAAGTTAAAAAACTCTTTCTGTGTAAATATCTCATGTTACAGCGTGGACACCTGAGGCTTATAGACAAGTTCGGCCTGTAAATGTACAAATGTTTTTTTCGGCTTATATTCAGGTGCGCTCAATAGCCTGGAAATGACCGTATCTATGTCAGGACAGAAACAGAGCCGTCGGCTGAGGACCTGAGCTGAGCCGGACAGACAGAGAAGAAGGGGAGCCGCCTGATCCTCGGGGAAGAGTCGCTGTTCACTCAGGCGCACCAGACATTTAGCTGGACGTGGGTGTCACAGTGCCCCGTGGCGAAGAGTTGAGAAGGGGCTGAAGGAGAGAAAGGAGCTGTCCGCGGTGCTGAAAGCCCCGAGACTGAATCAGACTTGTCAGCAAAGCTACGTGAACCCAGTGGTGTCAACGTCGCACTTAGCTAACCAGCGTTTCTTTCATCACAAACATGTCAGTCCTGTCTCACTACCTACCAGACTCCATTAGGATTTTGCTCGATTTAGCAGATCTGGGTCCCCTGTTACACATGATACTCCTAAATTATAACGTAAGACTTTATGAGACTCCTAATGCAAGACTTTTCAATTCGGCTGATATTTAATTTTAAAATATTTTTTGTGAACTTAGTTAAACATGATTTTCTGCAGCTAAGGTTTATTTAAAATGACAGAACAGGATTCCTCCAACTGTGAGGACAATTCACTGAAATCAGACAGAACTGCAGGCTGTTTACACAGATCAGAGAGGAGGGGACAGGAGAGGTTGAAAAATGCAAATAGTTTAAATGTTTAGCATGTGGAGACACATTTAAAAAAAAATCTTTCCAGCATTCGTGACACTTGTGGGCACTTGGAAAAGTGTTGTATATATAAAGTCTTAAAAATAATTAATCAGAGAGAATCAACTCAAGTTTTTTCGGTTTTTATGATTTACGTCATTATAACTGTGTTATTCTGCACAAATGACATGTTGGAGTTTTCCGCCTACCAGACTCCATTAGGATTTTGCTCGATTTAGCAGATCTTGGTTCCCTGTTACACAGACGATACTCCTAAATTATAACGTGTGACTTTATGAGAGTCATAAAACAAGACTTTTCATTTCGGCTGATATTTAACTTTAATAGCTCTTTTGTGAACTACGTTAAATGTGCAATATGTGATTTTCTGCCATCTACTCTCCTTCCACGTTCTCCCAGTTAGGATTCTTTCAGAGTTTATTGTCCAAAAGTCTCCTCCTCTCTAAAACGAACAGACCCACTGATTAAACCAGTAAAAACACAGCGAGAAATCATTGTTTCTCTGAGGCTAAAGTTTGGTCATTCGGTGAAAACTTCACATCCAGGAGGTTTTTTATCAGGAACCAGATTATCCACAGAAATCTGCTCCTCTCCAAAACAAACGGACCAGGTGATTAAAACCGATCAAAACACTGAAAAAAGCAGTTTAACCTTTAAAATCAGCGTCTCTCTGACAGACAAAGGATGCTCTGACGAGCTGCAAACATTTACTCAGCTTGTTTCTCTGACAACTTAAGATCCAGACGTCTGATGACTGAAACCCTTCAGCTGGAAGTTAAAAAACAACGTAAAGTAAACAAAAAATGTGGCTTATAACTAGATAAAAAAAAGTCAATTTAGGACAGCTTCTGGCAGACAAGCACAGACGGGTGCATGCACAAAGGGAATATGATGCATTCACAGGCAACCAAATGAAACAGACCCTTTGAAAATGTGATTTATACACAGACACTGACTCATTTGGCGAACAAGATTTTGCATAATTTTAGCTCCATGTTGAGTTAATAAACCTGATGTTTCCTCGTCCTCTGAGTAAAACACGACACCGAATGAAGCACAAGGTTCAGATCCTGCTGGTGTCACGTTTCCATCAGTGATTTATCCCGGGAATGAATCCAGATGACAACCTTTCCCACTAAAGACTCCAGATGTGAGCGGGTTTTTTTGTCCAGTGCGAAGGCGCTTAAGTGTCGTCCTTTTGTGATGCAAAACCAGCAAACCACCAGTAATGAGGGCAGGATTTCTCGCTTATTCGAGCTCCATAATGAACGGGCGAAAGTGTCAATTGTATGTGTGTGTTAATGTTCCCGGTCGGCCTTCAGGTGGAGATGAATGGGACTGGTTGAGGTTGTGCACAAAGCTCCAATTAAAGAGTCCTGAATCGGTGAGTGTTTTTATGCTCCCGGAAAAAATAACTTGCCAAAAGCTGCACACACACA
The DNA here is from genome assembly GCA_903364295.1 of Serranus cabrilla. Taxonomy (NCBI): domain Eukaryota; kingdom Metazoa; phylum Chordata; class Actinopteri; order Perciformes; family Serranidae; genus Serranus; species Serranus cabrilla. The sequence goes on along the minus strand of CAFUXE010000391.1, from coordinate 950,381 downwards.
CACACACATCTGACAATTTCACACACATACAAAAACAAAACACAGATCTCTTTAATTTCATTGAGAGGCTAATACTAGCCCTTCAATTATTCAAATGAGGCTATGATAACACTAGAATTGATGGCAGCCTGAATCTTTTTTAGCGCTTTATGAATATGTAACCACGCTTCACGAGGCGAGTCTGGCAGCGTCGCAGAAAACCGATTCTATCCACTTCTATTCCAGCGTTCGCCGCCTCACTGTGGCACACGGCTGAATCTGCATGATATTAAAGCTCAGAACACCGTTTATTTAACCACGCTCATGCAATCACTGGCTGATCTCTCCGATTTAAACTCAAACAGGAGCGCTTCATTTGTTTAAAGTTTACCGAGGAGATGCAGAACTTTTGTGGTTTAATTGTGATGGCAACAACCCCATTAGCGGCGTTTAACCCTTTCTGCTCCGGCGATGATCCAATCTCAGATCGTCCATCATGTAAAAAGCTCCTGGCCGTGTTCCCGGGGCCGAGCCAGCGAGCGGCCGGGTATCGATCCCCGGCGGGCGGCTCCTGCCGGGGACTGAGCTGTAAGTGTGAACATGGCCGCCAGACTGTGGTCTCCTGGCAGAGAGCCGAACTCATCACTCTCTCTCCCTCCCTTTCTCTTTTCCTCTCTTTTGTTTCCAACTATCTTGCACACACACGTCCAATGAATCACTGTCTAGTTACACAGCGATTCCCTCGGAGGCTGCAGGAGGCTCAGTGAATCAAACCCTCCCCCTCTTTCTTCCTTTCTTTCTCCACAAAGCAGACCTTCACCTGTGCACTTCTTTAGAGGAGCCTCCGGTCATCCGTGTGCACATGACTAATCTCAAGTGAGAGGTCAAACTGGGGCTGCTGATTCATGACGTACCTGTGGTGGTACGAGAGAGAGAGGGGGGTGTTTATGTAAGCGTGCTGGGTGCAGAATTCTGCCTTTGGGGGACGAGCAGAGAGAGTGTGTGCCCGGCTGTCGTGTAGGTGTGCCTACAACCTGTGTGAATCAAACCATGTGCGAGTGTGTGGGCGGGCTGCGGCGAGGGGAGAACAGCGGCCGGTTAGCGGGAAGCTAAATGGGCGAGCGTACATGTGAACGAGCTGAAAGTCTCCGCGGCTAATTACAGCCCTGTGTCTCTGCTGCTGTGGCAGCCAGGACACAGACTGTTAATGGTCTAGATAGCCACTAATGAGGCTGTCTGCCATGCACACACACACACACACACACACAGGCACAATAATTACTGGTGATGGGAGACAGAGTGCCCATTTGTTGGGCTAAAACGGCTCAGGAGTCAAACTCAAATTTAAGGGATGGCTAAATATCAAAACTACATTATGAGCGAGGGCTTTTTCAAGGTGATGGGGCTTAATTGACTGGATGGTTTCGATCATAAACGACTCAGTGTTTGGGTGGTGGATTGGCGGGCAGCTTCGCAAAAACGCCTCCATTTTTATGGGCGAGATCTTCAACAAAAACTTGTTTTAGTGAAAAAAGATCTTTAGGATGACATCCAAAACAGAGGCACCATCTGACCGCGGCTTATAGCTTTACTGATAAATAATAAGACATTTTAGGAGATCAGCTGATTTGATTTCTTGCAGAGAATTAGATGAGAGCATCATTTAAAAAAGTCTGTGAGCTAATTATGAAGCTACAGTCAGAGGCGGATTAGCTTAGCTTAGCACAAACAATGTAAACCAAGGGGGAAACAGGCTAACGCTCACTAATCATCATGACGTGTTTCTGTTAAAGTCAAAGCAAAATTTGAAGAGAAAATTTGTATACTTTACACTTTGTAATGTAAACATTTTTAAAAATAATCGTATTTTTTAATCAGTGCTTTTTTGTATAATTCAGTGTACAAATTGTTCTGTAAAACTGTCCCAAATAATGTCCTTTAATTAATTAATTTTTTATCTCCAAGAAGCAGTTTGTTGCATTTTCGCAGTAGAAAGACAGAAACTTAAATCTGTTTATTTATCACAAGTAATATTATTAAAACAGCCGAACATTTCCCTCACGTCTTGCAGCCCTTAGTAAACTATCCTGACAGTTTGGTGTAATTAAGCCTGTGAATTCCCGATGGGAACATAATTTTCCTGCATAGATATTTAGCTACCGAGCTCAATTTAAAGAAAAGAAAATGTAGATAATTGTGGACGACGTTGATAAAACTGTACAAGATGTCGATTTAGAGAAACATTTTTAAGCTGAGTGCTCTGACAATGATGGAATAATTAGTTGATCCATTTGAAAGACGTTATATGCACAGGACTCAAAGATGTTCTCCTTTTCCAAAACTACAAAAAGATCAAGTTAAACGCCGCCTCAGCTTTCCACTCAGCCACAAATCTTCCCTAAAAAACCAACTGTAAAGTCTCGGCTCTGTTTGCACTGAATCTGTTAAGTGGAGAGGCAAATCTCATGTGATGATGGTGACAAAGAACAGAGAGTAAAAGTGTCAGGGATGTCAGGAGCTGCCACTTTTCTTCAGGACTGCCTCTTTTGTTGGTGATGACGAGATGTGTCTGAGAGTGACTGTGTGATGGTTTATTGATGCTAAAAAGCTCCGTGTTCTCTCACTGCTGCTCTCTCCGGCTCTTTACATCGAGCTGCTCTCTGTTTAATTATCACTACGAGCAGCACGACGTTTCTCTGCTGCTTTCTGTTTCTGCATCACTTCTGAATCTGAAGCAAAAATCTAGTTTGGCGACTAAAACTAATTTCTATCTTGAGTAAAACTTGGTGGGTACCACGGAGGAGAATAAAGCTCGAGAGAGTCCAACATGTTCAACAACAACATCTCAAACCTAAATTAGAGAAAAGGTTGTATGGCAGTGCTTCTCAATTGGTGGGTCGGGACCCAAAAGTGGGTCGTGGACCCATTTTCAGTGGGTCGTGGGCCTTTGCCTGGGCAAAAAACATCCTGTGGTTTTATTTTGAAGGGGATTTTTTTATGCCGTCTATTCACTCTCACAGTTTGTTTTCATATAATTGAGCGAAAGTTTGAGTCTTTTTGAAACTACTTTTTTATTTAATGATGAAATCACTGTTGAGTCTGTTAAAATAAGGTATGTTGCGTTATCTAAGATTTGTTTTTACATAAAAATGCAGCTAATTTAGTGTAAAAGGGAATATTTCCTCTCTAGCATCATTTATCATTAAACTTTTGTTGTGCTGGCATACTGTGTTATTCTGAACTATTCTATTTGAACATTTTCTTCAAATTCGCTTGTCATTGCGGGGTGATGGTGGGTCCCAAAGCCAGACCGGTTAAGAACCACTGCGTTACGACACACATTACAACATATAAAGCTAAATATATTTAGAAGAAAACTGGATATTGTATGTTGGCATTTTGCTGGTAGCATGAACTCTAAAACAATGAGCTGCCGTGTTTTTCACGCCTTCATTTTAATGCCGAATGAAAAATATTTTTGGCTGCCATTTTTTTTTTCAGTTTACCAATGTAGTGTTTGCATGTTTTAGTTCACAGATAAAGAGCTGAAACACAGACAGGATGTGTGTGTGTGAGAGAGAAAGAGAGCTGTAATTATTGATGAAGCTCAATCTGTGAACCTCCGTTTGTGATCACTGATGCTGGACATTATAGTCGAGTGTCGTCATCGCAACAGCTCTACTCTCTACTCTCTACTCTCTCCTGTGTCTGTGTGGTCGCTCTGTCTGCAGAAAACATTCCCTCATGCAGAAATATGCACACTCACACACTTTTAAACTTAGTCGGCTCGCAGTGCTCGCTCAATCCCCCGCTTCAGATTGTGTTTTGAGTAAAAGTGATGAGCTGTGTGGTCGCCCCTGAACTGGCGAGTCTTCGGAGCGTGTGCCAGAAGCGGAAGCGTGACAGTTGTTTAGTGACGGATATCAGTCGGTCGCCTCGCTCCGCACTCCGCTGGCCAGTGTGCACAAGCACTTAACAGCCAGTTCAATTAGATAGTGTGGCCAGTGTCCAGTGGTCTAAAGCGTCGGGCCAAATTGTGGTGTGTTAAGAGCCGGAACATCATTCCAGCAGCATGGTGACAGTTTTATTTCGATGGGAAATTGCTTGGCTAAATGCTCGGAGCTGGCCTTACTGAGGGAAGTTGGGCGGGAATCAGCCTCACAGTGGCTGCTGGGAGTCTGAGACGTGTCTTATTTTACAATAGAGGAGAGGAAACATCCAAAACAAACATTTCAGTGTATAATTTACTATATTTTTCCTCCTAAATTCACTAAAAGTTAGCGTTCTATTGCACTCTCCTGCACAGTATTATGTGTTTTATATGTTCTGTATTGTTGTTGCTGTGAATTAGATTCAATATTTGGTCTTCAAATAGTAACTTTCATTAATAATGTATAAAAACCTTTAAAGGCCGTTCTCTAAAATTGCTCTGAGCCATAAATCTCAACTTCTGCTCCACTTACAGACACTAGGCTTTCCAGTTTTATTCCTAATTATATTCCAAAGGTTTTTACAGATTGGTTTGTCTAAATATCATTCATACCCTGATTTATAAACCACTTTGTTCCCAAAAACATGATGAAAATGTATTTTTTTATGCCTTCTGACAGTATTTTCTGATTTATCAAATGATAAAAGGAGAAATCCCAATTTCCTTCTGTCCAAAAACTTTGAATCTAATATAATCAACAAAACAAGAAATAATAACTTTAATATTTGCTTCATCCAATGTTCACATTTATGTCCTGGATGCAAATTAGTGCATATTTAACAAGTGTTCGCCTCATTTGCATATCTAAACATAACATTTTTAGAAAACTTGCAATGCAAAATAATATTGTCTTATATAAGGTCGCCAATCAGGGTTGTCAATCAGAACTACACGATATAAGATTTCGGGAAAAAGATCATTGTTTGGGTTAAAATAATCTTTTTAAAGATGAAGTAAAAGTTAACTTTAAACAACAATGTTGGCTTTTGGTTTCACAGGAGACACAAGTGGTTTGTTTGACCCATTAATCACCCCTACCACATGCCCTGTACGGACTTTCTTGGTCTTTATACTACGTCATCTTACTTCCCGCATTGTTTTCATTAGCGTCACCCTCCCAAAACCAATATGAGCTGCAGGAAAATGTGCTTTGTAGCTCACAATTACATAGGTTTCCTATTGCAGAGTGTTTGTTTTTCGTGGGAATAACTACAAACAATTGATGGGATAGATAGGATACGTCAGCTTATTAGAAGTATTAAGATTAATTCAACATTCCTTTGTTAGTTTTCAGGTCATAAAAGTCAATGTTTTACATTGTAAATCATCTGTGAGCTGGCTAGATCTAGAGGATACAGAGCAGTTCCAGGACCAACACACATCTGCATAAACAGCATAAATTCTGTGATGAAAGTGTAACACAAGATGACCAGCTCTGGTTGGCTGCTGGGTCATGATGTGAACCTGACACAAGATTTGGCAGCTTGTTTAAAGGCACATTTTATGAATATTGGCTGTAGAAGTTTCTCTACTCATGAATTGATAGCAGCTGCTTTATGATCCAAAAAGATGTACGAACTCACTTAAAACAACACGGGACCTTTAAATAGAGAAATAAATGTGAGAAAGTGCCAAAATCCCAAGTTGAAAACCACTACTTCCATTTCTGCCTGTTAGCATAAAAACAGCACCCTGAGCCCTTTACTGCATCACCAGTTTAGAGTGTGTGGGAAGGGGAGACAGCTAAGGAGGTAAAAGTCAACAAAGCTAACATCACCAGACTTTAAGAAAAATAACACATCATTAGCTTCGCCAAGTGAAATATCTAGATATGTGGTTTTCTCTTTTACTCTCCTTGTTTATCTCCATTGTGAGGAAAACAGTTCACAGACAGAAATTACGACTTTATTGTGCCCGTTTTCTCCCAGGAGCATCTGAAGTCTCTGATGTTAATGAGCTTAAAGTCTGACAGTGTTTTCCTGGTTAAATCCACAAAATACTCTCAAGACATCTCCGGCGTCTGAGACTAGGATTCCTGGCACCTTTTCTCAGCCTTACTCATTCCCGCTCATATGTGTGCCATATGCAGTCATGCTACCGTAAGAGCAGACTGGGTGGCGCGGACGTTTTTTTCCCCACCTCTAGCACCCACAGCTTGTCAAGTCACAGGAAATCAACAGGAGCAGATGTGACACGGCACCCTGGCGTATTGTTGTGTAGTGGAGCTAAGCCACATCCAGATTTGGAATAATGAGATGAAATACAGCATGTAAATAAGGCTGCCATTTCCTCCACGGGCCAACAGGCTGCTTTTTAGATGGGCGCGCTTGTTTCGACCTTCTAAAGCTCCGCCGCGAGAGAAGAACCCGGACAGATGGCGGGAGCGCTTCACCGTTAGCTTCCCGCGCAGATGGGAAACTGTGTGTTTTTATGTTTGTGTGTGGGGAGCGTGGTGACAGATTGGAGATTTTTGAGACGGTGGCACAAAACTTTTGACCCCTCCCATGTGTGTACGTGTGTTTATGTGCTGGCAGATGATATTTTAGAGGTACTGGCTTAAATATTTTTATTTTCTCCTCTCTCTTTGGATTGGAAAATGTCCTCGGCGCTGCTAGAAGCTAATTTCTTCACTCTGTTTGTCCGCCTCCTCTTTGTTGGCTCCCTGCTCGCTGACAGAGACATGGGCAGCCTAATAAAGGAATAAATGGCAATAAATCTATTCAGAGGGCGCTGCTGACCTTTGTGGGTGAGTCTCAGCGGTGTCTGTGGCACCAGGCACTTGGCATTATGATTGGTAAGTGACATTACACAGCACAAAGAGGCAAAAAACAGAACTACAAATTGGTTCCACACAAAAGCACGAGCAGTTTCGGTCTCCAGATCCAGTTGGCTTTGCCTCGCGCTCGCACTACAGATGAGTGCGAGCGCTGAAGTTCACGTGTCATCACTTAGAGGATGCCAAGACAAATCGAGGACAGGTAAACTCAAAGAGAGGAACCATTTAACAACAAGCTTTCGGAGACAGATCCTATCTGCTTGGTTGATGAAGAGCCGCTGTTGCTGTTTCTAGATTTAATTAAAATCTAACGGTTTAATCTTCAACGCCGGAGCTTTGGCTGAGTCACTGCTGGCAGATGCACAACCTCCACAATTCAATAAGAAGGCTAGCTCCGTTTGCAGGCAGATCACAGCTTACACACAACTTATGTTCTGTCATCTGAGCCGTATGCACATTTAGTGTTTTTCTTTCAATGTCAAAGGCACCGAGAAAGCTCTCTGGAAGTTTCAGCCTTTTTGAGAAACCGCCGCAGACATTTCAACACGCACAACATACCTCACACACACAAACACTTACAGAGCAGAAAACAGTCGGCTACCTGTTGATTCTGCAAATCACAACCCTGTGTGTGACTCACGACAGAGTGCAGTGCATAATTATGATTGTCAGAGGGCCACACATTCTGAAAAACACAGGGTGGAAAGCACTCCAGAGCCATTTTCAGTCCGCCAGTATTTGGTGGAAAAACTGCGCTACTTTTGAAAGGCTTTAATTTCCGGGGGCTTTTATTCGTGACTCACACAACAAGGTTAAAATTTCCCATACGTATGAAACTGGCATGATAAAAACAAAAAAGTGACTTTGAAAATAACTGCACTGCAAAAAAGCATGCAGCTCAATCAGAGGATACGCTCCACCGAGCACTCTGAGGGACAGGCAGAGTAAAGACGCTTCTACCTCACTACAGTGAAGGAACGCTGCTTTTCTCATGGAGTAAAGACAAACTTGAGGAGCTGTGCATCAGTCAGCCATTGTTGAGCGCTGCATGATAAGTTTCTGCAGCCTTTATCCTGGACCACACATACATACAGACACACTCAGCTGCAAAACGCCAAAAGATGACACAGATGAAGCGGCAGACAGAAAGGCAAATACGGAGAAGACGTGGGGAGATTTGAGCGCTCGTGTTGAGCCACAAACCTTCCCCGTGTCCCTACCTGCAGCCATCGATCTCACCTGTTCCCCCTCTCTGCACCACCAGGATGGTCTCCGCTCCCACGGCACACTCCTTGAGCAGCTCCACCACCTGCGTGTGCGAGAATCCCTGCACGAGTTGCTTGTTAATCTCCACAATCAGGTCGCCCTCGCACAGGCCCGGGCAGCCCTGCGGCTCCAGCACTTGTTTCACCCGCTGGCCCGTCGCGCTGTCCGCGATCGTGAAGCCAAAACCTTCCACGCCCTTCACCATGGTGAGGGTAAGTAGTTCCCCCTGTGTCGCCCCTGACGACGCCATGGAGACGCTGTCGGGAGGCGTGGTGCCGGTGGTGGGCGGAAGCGAGCCGTCCAAGTGGGTGTCTCCCGGGTGCGGCGTGAGCAGCTGCTGCTGGGCGTTCACCTGGTCCTGACTGGGGTCTGTGACGAAGCGCGCCGTGCGGGAGAGATAGTCCAGGTAGTTGTCGTAGCCCGTCCTGCCGTTCACCATGATGGGCCGCTGCTCCATGATGCCCAGCGGGGAGATGATGGTGGTGGTGGTGGTGTTGTTGTTGCTGTTGGCAGCCTCCTCGGGGTCGTAGGGCAAAGGGTAGCCGCGGCACAGCACCAGCGTCACGCTTTGGCCGATAGGAACCGACTGAAAGAGTTTGACCACGTCGGCGTGGGTGGTGCCCAGGACGCACACGTCGTTGATGTAGACAATGACATCACCTGCAGAGAAAAGGAGGGAAACATAGAAACATAATGGTCAGGTGGGGTGGACTTGAGAAGCAGGAAATAACCTGAAAACTAACCATGTCGTTTTGGTGCCTAA
>CAFUXE010000391.1:918660-929830 GCA_903364295.1 Serranus cabrilla | reverse complement strand
ATCCCTCCATCCATCCATCCATCCATCCATCTACTCAACTGAGATTTGAACCTGATGTTGGCACTAAAAGGAAAGCCAGATGATCACCAAAGTTATTGTAATTCATCTTCTAGGGATCTTGATTATCTGCAGTAAATTTCATAGCAATCTATACAATAGATGTGAAGGAATTTGAGCCAGAACCACACAACTAAACCTGCAGGTGGAAACAGAAAAGTCAAACGATCGTGAAAAGATTCCTCCTCTGGAAACCATGAATGTCTGTTCAATCAGTTTTTGATAATGGTTAAGTACAGTAAACAGCTCTAACTTTCCAAAGTGGCTGCTAACTTTTTAAAGCACTGTTACGGGTGCAGAGTCACAGATATTTCTGCTCCCTCAGCCTCTTTCCGTGTGGACTGTACTGCAGAACATGCCGCCTTTGTTCTCATTGATCAAAGCTCTTCCTCAAACCCCTGACAGTCATCAGTCATACTGGACAGGAATTTCAAAGTTGCCCTTTCCTCTTTCCTTCGCCCTGAAAACATCACTCTTCAAAGCATGTCTAGAAGGAGTCCCCCGTTTGCTTTCCAGGATTGGAGCAATTAGCACTTATTCCCAAATCCACTGTTTTAGCGTAACAGCGTGATCATTCAGTTGGGTACACAGAGTTAAAAGCTGCTGAAATGGTTATCTGAGCTGAATCTTTGCACCGCAGCTCGGGGACAGTGTGTTCCAGTGCAGCTCGGCTTAGAATCAGACCAGCTTTGATTAGTGACAATGCCGAGTTAATCAGGATGAGAGCGGAGATAGCGGGAGAGAAAATGCTTCCTAATCAGAAAGGGAAGCAAGCAGAGGGAACGCTAAAGCCCCTCGGGCTCCCGGGGACCCCGCGGCCGGTCGAGGGCACGGCTGCAGCTTGTGAGAAACACACGTACACACACAAATTTAACATATTCTATATGGTCATTGCATGCATTTATTACTACAGCTTGGCCTAGTTTACAGACTCCAGAGATAACTCCTCCTACGCAGAGCAGAATTATCAAAAACAATGCTGGTGCAGAGCTCGTGCACGTGCCATATGCTTCCCTGAACCCCTGCCCCCATCCCCTCAAAACAAATTATTAAACTTTCAGGAGGACGGACTATTTTTTGCCTGCACACTAACGAAAATGCATACTTAGAGCGCGCACACACACACACACACACACACTCGGTTGTGAGTGCTGGGAGCAGGTTGACAGCCCACGGGAATACCTCCTGTGAACACTGCAACATTCCTTAGCCCCATCTCCACTCATTAAATATGAAAGAGAGTGTTTCATGTTCTCACCTTTACTGGGCGCTGCACACACATGCACACACACACGGTACTTACTTTACATACACACACGAACAATCTCTGTCATTTTACACACACACAGACAGACACACACAGAAATGCCGGAGATCAAAGGGCTGTCGTCTATTTCAGCAGTCTTCTTATGAAAAGCTTTTCTATTAAAACGTCCACCGGAGGAGCTGCAGGAAGCTTTCAGGAGCAGAGATGAAGGGGAGACACTCAACTACAATCCAGGCTGCAGAGAGTTTTAGGAGGTAAAACTAAAAAAAATGAGAACTCACAAAATGGCGATTATAAATATTTTAAACTGACTGTTTATGTTTGTTGCCCATTTTGGACTTAGTTTTAATGAGAGAGAATGTTGCTGCATTCCCGTAATCTCAGCATTTAAGGGAATGATTCAACATTTTGGGAAAATTAGCCTTTTTTAAAGTTACTATAGGAAACTTTTATTTTGTGTTGATTATGGCGCCCCCTGTGGACAGAAGCAGTGGTGCTTTTGTGTCAAAAAACCAAGATGCATGTTTCCTTCATCTGCAGCTTTTCCTTTTCCTGTGCCTCTATTCCCTTCAACAGGGTTGAAAAACTTAGCTCAGCTTACCTTAGCGATAAGAAATGCTACTAAAACAGCTAGCCTGGCACTCCAAAGTTAAAAAATAAGCCCACCACCACCTCTAAATGTGCTAATTAGAATTTGAGATGTTTTGACTCACTTTAGATAAAGTCCAGCCGTTTTATCTTGCTTTTAATCTTTGTTATGCTAAGCTAATCGCCTCATGGCTCTAGCTACCTACATAAGGTAAGATTATATAAATTACACGGCCACTCTACTTGTCTGTAACAATTATAGGATAATGGTAAATGTTAAACATAGTGACAGTAGCTCAAGTATTAAACATCAGTGAACTGGCACAGTAACATCAGTAACACAGCAATATCTTGCTAACATTAGCTAACATTACCCACTATTAGCTGCTTTATATTCCAGAGCCAGTAGCAGCAAACAGCCGAGTGTACTGAAGTGAGAAATGGTGCTTTTTGTTGGTTATGAATTCAACTTTTTATTTATCAGAGAATGAATGTGCTAAGTGTTCTTTTAAAAGTTACATTCTGCAGCCTTTACTGGCAGAGTGGTATCGATCTCCCCATCTAACTCTCGAGTTTATTTCACAAAATGTCAAACTTTTGCTTCCATGGTTTCCGACACAAAAAGGTTGAGAACCACAGCTTTACTGCGACTGTTGGATAAAGGCAAACGAGGACAGAAAAGCTGCAGTGAGAGTGACAGAACTGAACTGAACTGCAAACCAGACATTCAGTCAAAGTCTTATCCATTATATCTGCAGTAGATGACTTGACTGTCTGTAAACATGATAAATGAGGCATAAACTGCAGTCCTTCTATTCTTTTAACCCTTTGAATACAATATAATCATTTGCTGATGAAAAATAAGACCAGAGTTGTAGCAAACCTCAATTATGTCTCCACTTTAACCCTCTTGACCCCACAACCTGCTGGCAGGTTAAAAATACATGTCACCTGGTGAATTTTTCATAGCCAGAAAGTGCGAAAACAGAAATTATCAACAGATTTTCAACTTTCCAGCCATTCCATTCTGTCTTCAAGAAAAATAACCAAGTCTGAGCTTAAAACATTGAGTCATGAATATCACTTTATTCTACACGTGTAGCTTAATTTAATAGTGTCAAAAAATATTAAAAATAAACCGTTTGCACTGCCCAGATGCTGTGAAAAGCTTTTAATTCTGCACTCCTTAATGAAACTGGGAATTCATGAATGACTTGACTTGACTTGACATGACAAAAATTCAGTGAAAATTCATCTTAACTGTAGGCCGTTTACACAGAGCTGAGAGGAGAGGACAAGAGGCGGTAAATAGATCAGTATTTATAGCATGTATAGCCTGTTTTCTCCAGTATTACTAAGACTGGGCAAACTCTTGTAGATTAAATTTTTTTTATCTGTATTTATTGCATTACAACCAACTGTGTGATTACATTATTATTACTGCACAAAAGAAAGGTTTGAGTTCTCCCTGCTTCCAGTCATGGCTGTGCTGTTTGCAGGACTTATATACTGTAGTGATTAAAATTTAACAGGAGCAAAAATAAAAGCCCTGACACTGCTTGGGATTCAGAGCGTTCAATCGTGACAATGTAACATTAATTCTCCTGCAAATAAAAAGACGTTTTTATAAGAAATGAAATGCAGTGTTGCTTGGTTGAACAAACTTTGGGGTTTTCTGCTACAGTATAAAGTATTAATAGTATACAGACAAAGTACATGAACTCTAGTACTGATACTACTAATTTACTATTTCCACATTAGTAGTTCCACATAAGTAACTTTATACTTCTACTTTACTACATTTTAGGGGCAAATATTGTACTTTCTTACTGCACTACATTTAGCTGACAAATTTAGATCAAAAGAGATCTAAATAATTTTTCCACCACTGACTGGATCTTATAATGTTACTGATATTGTTTGTCCTCATCCTGGACTTAATGATTCTTACATTATTCAATAAATTATATTTTTTAAGAGTTTCATTAAATAAATGATCCTGTAACTGTTACCCGTGGCCACAGTGGCCACTGTTCAGCAGTCTTCCTTACTACTGCAGCAACTCACACACTCACACACACACACACACACACACACTGAAATGCTGTTACTTCCACTGAGCAGAGTGCTGATAAATGCTGAACCTGGGTGGATTGTCTCTTTGCTCGCTCTCTTTTGTTTGCCTCCACTGAACGTCGTCTATAACCTCTCTGTCAGCAGCCGGCAATGGAGAGCTAACTCAGGACACGGAGAGTGTGTGTGTGTGTGTGTGTGTGCCATATAAAGCCGGCGCTGCTTATCGCTGCCATGCTGCATGCGACCACGAAGGAAATGTCAAGCTGGTGTGAAATTTTCAGGTAGGAGCTCTTATGATGGAGCCCCGAAGCGAGTGGAAAAATGTTTGCAATCTCTAGTCATGCCACAACATCCATCCTGCAGTCACAGGTGGAGGGCCACTTACTGCCAGCAGGAGGCATCCTGGCATCTTTCCCCACACTCTCTCCCCCACTGCCACTCAATATTATCTCCCTTCTTCACCTTATTTACCCTTCTTTCCATTCCGCTTCCTCAAGTATCCTCTCATCTCACAGAACAAGGCCCCTTTTTGAAGTTTCATGCTCGCGAGCTTGTGCATTTTTTATTCTCCTTTTTTAAAATTTGGTCAGAGGAACAGGTTGGCAAACCACACAGCCCGCAGACACTGGGTGGATTTACCCATGTCATGTTTCTTTTATTCATTCTTTCTTTTCATCCATCTTTTGAGGAGCAAACAGGATCATTTTTTTAGCACCTTGAGTCCTTTAAAGCAGCAGTCCCCAACCTTTTATGCGCCACGGTCTGGTTTAATATCAGACAATATTTTCAGACTGGCCTTTAAGGTGTGGCGGGTAAATACAACAAAATAAAATGATCCAACATAAACTGGTATTTTGTAAATACTTAATGGAAACGCTTAAACATGCCTTCAACAAAACAAATATAAACTACATAAAAAATAGAACTCGCCAGTTTTGAAGGCTTCATTGCCTCATTGGAGAGCCGGTCGCCGCATATTGTACAGAGCGTGTTGGTGCGTGGGAATCACCTGTCGCCATAAATCCATATTTTAAGTATTGTCTGTTAAATGCAACTTTCTTTTTCTTAGTGGCCAAAGGCTCTTCTTCTGTCTCCTCACTGGGCCTTTTCCCCTTTGCAAAAAACTTTCAAAAGACGTCTGTTTTTTACTCATTTTGCTAGCTTGTAGGTTTAATATTAGCGTTAATGTATCACGTGACCAAGACAAACCTCTTGACATGCGTCGCGAGTCATAGACGGATGTAGAGAATTCGGTCATTTTTCAAAATAAAACATTGTTCAGACTCGGATAATAAATAAAACGGTAATAATGTAAGTCATTTATTCTGTGCTGGGTGTAGCGGCCCTGACTCTTTGACTGATGGTTCACAAATGACATGAAAACATTTCTTAGCAATCCAACGTAAGAGCTACGAAAAGAAAACATTAGCGAACTAGCGTTAGCCATTAGCACTTTAACGTATGAGACTAGAACCACTTTTATAATTCACAGAACTAAATTAACTTCAACATACCTTGTTCCTCTATCAGCCAGACAATATACAAGTATTTCTTAATCCTTAATTAGCCGCACGAAGCACTCGTTACGAATTACCGTTAATTTCTTCGTTTACCGTTCGTCTCTATTTCCTGTTACTAACCTTTCAAAATAAAAGTACCTGGCGACGGTGGGAACACCTTTTCAAAATAAAAGCAATCCAACACAGTGGATAACCTTAGATACAAACAAACATTTACACTGGGCTTCAAAAAACTTCCTACGACTGATTAAGGAGAGTTTCCACTGGTCGTGAAGGTCGTGTGTGATGTTTAGGAACACTGATTTAAGAACAAACAACTGGCAGCACCCTCCAGTTAAGCACACAATATATAGACTTCCGAACACATAAATGGAGTTTAGTATGCTGTTGTTGTGAGCGGTGGTTCAGGCTCCTACTTACTGCAGAGCCCTTTCTTTGTGAGGACAATCCAACCTCAATTATCTAAACCTCAAACTGAAAGCTTAGCCGGAAAGTTTTTGAAATGCCAGCACAGACAAAGAAAATGTGACAAAGTAAAGTTAGAAAACTGGCCTTAATTATCTGAGTTTCCTTTCTGAAATGCCACCGAAGTCACAGATATATACTTTGAGGGAAAATAACTATAATTTGTATATTCCATAACATATAATGCTCACAGGCTCCATTCTTCTATCAATCAATCTGAAATATATTTAGATTCCCTCCAAAGACATGCATAAAAATCAAAGCAGCATGATTGCAGTACAATCAAAAAATGCACACTTCAGTAGCATAACTACTTATTTGGCCAAAATTAAGCATGTAATATTATTATTATTAAAAAAAAATACCTGGTTGTCTGCAAAAAATCTCCCACAATGCAACGCTCAAGCATCAACCGCCAGCACTGGTGGAAAGAACTCACAGCTGTAAGTTATAATTTTCTAAAAACGACTCTTATTTGGTCGCTAAATCAAGACTTTAAGTGAGAATATAATATCTTAAACTTCTAATCTGTGGCTCAATTAATCAAAAATATGCTCAGATTTTCTGGAGACGTGAGGGACCGCGAGCTATCAGGATGAACAGGCGGTCAGCGCCGCTGGAACCCCGCTGAGAAGAACCTTATCTCGGTGCGCCGCCGGCTCTGGTGCAGCGCTTAAAGACGGCATGCAATTGATTTTGGGTATATCCATCTAAAATCTCATAATCTCAAATTCAGCATGGCTGGAGATCTACAGGACCTGGTAACTCTGACGATGGCTCACTTACGGTTATTCTCTTTTTCAAAAGTAAAAAACTTTGTAACAAAATCAAATGAATGAAAATGGGGATGAAATCTGTATTCTTTTTGGAAGTTTGGAGGCTTGTAACAATGAACTTGATGTTACAAACGAGCAGTCGACAAACCAATGGGTGGCGTCATGGTGATATGTCCATTATTTAGATACAGTCTGCGGTCAACAACAATCACGACACGTTCAAAGTCACTTAAATCTTCCTCATTCTGATGCTCAGTTTGAACTTCAGCAGCTCGTCTTCATCACGTCTACAGGCTTAAATACACTGAGTTGCTGCCATGTGATTGGCTGATTAGATATTTATGTTAACGAGTATCTAAGTGTACCTAATAAAGTGGCCGGTGTTAGTCCTGTGTGCAGCTGTTACAGGATACAGATAAAGTCAGCAGACTCTCTGTGTGTTTCTGTTTCTGCTGCCCATTCGCCCCAACTGAACATTAATACACTCAGACCACCTGTGAATTCAATTCCCACCATGTTCAAAGTGATATATAGCTGTGTTTTCAGAAAAATGAAGCCATTTATTTTAGGATTATCCAGGGTTGCAGGTCCAACCACGAAGATCAGCAGAAATTTTACTGCTGGAAACTTCAGCGAACCCTCTGATAGCTAAAAACCTACAGATTTAAAAGTAAACACAACAAAGTGCTCGATGATGCTCTCTTTGAATCTTCCATTGTTTAATTCTCGTCTTTTCTCTCAGCATAAGAAGGACTACAATTACGGCCTGTGACTCAGACATTCAGAGAACTTGAACACGCTGATGAACAGCCTCAATATTTCCTCCATCAGTATAACCTATGATTTAGATACTCGGCTCTATCTTGAATCAACAAAGAACCGTTTTCCTGGTTTGTGGGCTGGTTTTCACTTTCCTGCTCATCACAATCAAAAGCACAATCAGCAAAGTTGTAAAGAAAAGGACATTGTGTGCCTCGTGGGAAGCTAACCAGTCCTGCTGGATGCAATATCTGCAGTGTTGACGGGTAAACATGACTTGGCAGAGAAAATGTCACCTGCAGGACGACAAATTACTGATTGAACACTAGTAGCTACTACGAGGAAATATACTTTGATGGCAGCTAATATACCTAACACGAAAAACCTTTTTCATCCTTGAACCCTACTGGTAAAGTCGACGTAAAACTTTATTTTTGTACCACTTTTGTTAAGAAAAACACTACTTTTAAATTTGTCAAAACATGTCACAATGATTGACACCTGATATCATGAAATCAAACCTGTTCGAGCTCCTTTTACACGTTGGATTTGCCTAGAAAACGTCCTGATCAGACGCCCGAACCACCGAAACGACCCCAAAGCAGCAGCGTCTCCTCCTGATGTCTGAGCCTGTCGCCACCCTACCGGGGAAACTCATTCTGTATCCGTGATCTCATTCTCTCGGTCATTACCCAAAGCTCATGACTTTCCAGGCCCTACTGAAAAATCTGATGTACAAATTTATTCATTGAGTGAAGGATTCTCAGAACGCCATTATCATGCTGCTGTCAAATCCTGGCTTTAGTGCTGCAGACGCCCCTGTGGAAACACGGCTATAACTGTCAGTCTTTTATTCTAATGTGGGTATTGTACTCTGTTTGTGTCTGACAATACAGATAAACTGAGGTGAATACAAAACAGACAGGGGCAGGTTGGGATTTTACAGCCATATACTGTAAAAATATATATCTAAGGCCTTAAGCACGGTTCTGTGTGGTGCATTTGTATTATATAGTTTGTTTATTCATGTTTGTTTATATCCAAGGTTACTCACTTTGTTGGATTGCTTTTATTTTGAGAAGGTGTGCCCACCCTCGCCGGGTGCTTTTATTTTGAAAGGTTAGCAGGAAATAGAAACAAACTCTAAACAAAGAAAATGAAAGGTAATTCATAACGAGAGCTTCTTGCTGCTAATTAAGTGTCTGGCTGATAGAGACACAAGTTATGTTGAAGTTCATTTTCTGTGAATAGTAAAAGTGTTTTTAGTGTCATATAAATTAAAGTGCTATTGACTAAAACTAATTCGCTGATGTTTTCTTTCCATAACTATGCAATTCCTCGACTGACCACTAGGGGCAGGCTGCGTCCATTATTTTTACAGTCTGTGGGCGCTATGGTGAAAAAAAAGAGTCGACCATCATTCAGCCAGCGCTGCTACAGGCCTTTGCTCAGTGCGTGCATGTGTTTCTGTACTACAACGTGTAAAGGATCCCTGAGGACGAGAGCGCGAGCTCAGTCATACTAATATCTGTCAGATAATCACACGGATGAAATTCTGTTTACAGCGTGATGAAACTGCACAGGCTGGGAAGATAAACTGTCATATTTCCACATCACAGGCCGACTGACGTTAAGTGTATTTTTTCCCTGGCTGGGAAAAAAAGCTCGAGGTTCAAGTCTTTTAGAATATGATTAACAAACCAATACGTCTACACTGTGACAGGAAAAGTCAATGCAACAGCCACGGCCCCGACAACAAATCAGTTAATTGCGTCACTTGCTGGCAACAGTGTTCTCCATTTCAATGAGTTGTGTTTTCCTGCTCCATGAAGCTGTGCTGTGGAGAGACGCCTGTCCTTACTTTCCCTCTCCTGCTCGGTCCCACCGGTCCCCGTCTCCGAGCGAGCAGACAATAGTTAAGCTGCAGACTAAAAATGAGGAAAAAAAAAAAACTGGATTCACAAGCTTGTAGCTTATCAGGACATTCCAGGGACAGAGGGAGACGTACTGAACTGTGACCTGGCACTTATTCTCTCCTCTTTCTGCCTCCAAAGTTCTGGTTTATTTGGCGAGCTCGATGTGAAAACACAAACTTACAGCTGCACACAAAAACACACACTCCTACTTCCCGTCTGCGGCGTTTCTTAACCCTGCAGGGTCACGGGTGGAGCAGGGACACGGCGCCGTCGTCGACCCTTTTGTTTGGTGTTAAATAGGATAATTATGTAAAGTGGCTTTGTTTTATAATAGCTTCCCGGATGCTGTTGATTCGATAAAATTATGTTTTGGGATTAATTAGATTCAACTAATTTCCTTCTCAATTAGAGTCCAAGCAGACAAATAAAAATGTAAAACAGACGTATGAGTAAAAATTTGGACCAGTGGTGTCAAAAGCAATTATCAGACTCGGTTCTGCTTTAAATTGCTTGATGTCAGAGTGTCTCGCAGCGTGCTGATCTCAGAGCTAATTTGGACATAATCAAATCTTAACATGTTAAATTGCATCTCATTAAGCAGACGGGGACGAGAAATATGGAGGAATTCTATTACACAGTTTAAGTACAGTAACTGTGTGTTTCATTTAGTCAACTGACTAATCTGCAACAATCAGCTACATTAAAGTCATTTGTTGAGCAAATTGGACAAAAATTCAAGGTTTCAGATTTGTTTAAAGTGAATATTTGCAGCTTTTGTGATAATTTAACAATAAACAAATTTCTATTTTGTGTTTTTGGACTGTTTGTTGAATCCCTCCATGTGTGCTCTGGGAGATTTTAATGAGCATTTCATATGAATTATTACATGTTTTCTGTAAATATAAATAACCAGATGGGAATAAACACTAGAGACTGTCGTATATAGGATTTAAAAAGGTCTATTTATGAAAATAAACCTTGTAAGTGTTGATTGTGCATCGATTTCACACCATTCTGCCAACATGCAAACTGTATTAAATGATATATATTACCATTAATCCTTACCCAAGTTATAAATCTTCAATTTGACTCAGCATTTTCCTAAAACTGCCGTGTTTTAAAACAAACATTACTCAAAAATAAAAGAGTAAAAAGCACATTTGTTAGGGACTATTTTCAGCTGTGGATTAATACATATTTGGTGCTGTGTCTGTGTTTATGTGCTAATGAAGCAACATGTCAGCCGGAGCATGTGGACGTGTTTTAAATCGTCTTTGCGTGACAAAAGATGCTAATAAGCGACACGGTAACAAGCTTTGGCTGCACAAGCAATACTCATTAAAAGCACCAATTCACTTTGGGTTTCATTCTTCGTCTTTAATGGGATTTGTTGACATTAATGCTGCATTAATGTTCCCCCGGGACGGTCCTGTGTCCCAAGTTGGGGATTTGTTCGTGAGCTTTAAGTTGTAAGTGTTTTATTTTATTGCGAAGAGCATTTAAACATGTTTGTGTGGTAATGAAGAAGCTTTGTATTAGTTGTTTGCTCCAAACTTGTTGCTGCTTTAAATTTAAGTTTTTAAGATTGATCTTCATATTGCTCAAACTAAATCCCTCATGATACTGTATCTTACATCATATGGATTTACTGCCAAACTTCACTTATTATGTCAGCTGGCTCGGGTTCAGTTCAGAAATCCAATGCAGCTCACACACACACACACACACTGACAGCTAATTCAGCTC
>CAFUXE010000391.1:880804-896713 GCA_903364295.1 Serranus cabrilla | reverse complement strand
AAAGGAGGCAACCACAATGCCTCTCGATTTGCAGCGCTTTGTATATGGGTCATGATCCTGTGCTGGGAATCAAACTGCAGCAACCCTCTCTGAAGTGCGGCAATAATGAGCTTGGATATCTTTCACAAAGTGCATAATTATTATTTACAGTGTCTCCATTACGGCAAATTGAGGAAGTCATTAAGGTTAAACACGGCGTCCGTCTTTCTGTCCCTGCAGGTTCTGGATCTGTGGGCGGCTCGCTCTAAAAATAACTATTGTTGGTTTTTTTTACACAGATATGCTTCCTATCAGTCAGGTATCTGTTTAAATGGGAGACAGAGAAATACAGAGGGACATATGAAAAGATAAAATAATGTATCATTGAGTATTCAGCTGGATTTATCACTGTGTTTGAGGACAGCAGGAGCCAACGGGCAACTCCTCAAACAAGTAATTACATGATAGAAACATCCTAATTTCTGATGTCAGTAGCAGTGGTGTGCACAGAGGGGGGGCCTATTGTTGAAAAACCCGCTCTAAAATGTTCTCTTGGGAGGCAAAAACGCGTCTAAAGTGCATTATGGGAGGCAAAAGCGTGCAAAACACGCCTAAAATGTCCTCTTGGGAGACAAAAACGCGCCTAAACTGACTTCTTGGGAGGCAAAAACGTGAAAAACACGCCTAAACTGCCCTCTTAGGAGAAAAAAACGAACCGAAACTCCCTTCTTGGGAGGCAAAACGCGCCTAAAGTGCCTTTCAGGAAGGCAAAAACGTGCAAAACACACCTAAAGTGGCTTCTTCAGTGGCAAAAACGCGCCTAAGCTGCCCTCTTGGGTGACAAAAAACATGCAAAACACACCTAAACTGCCCTCTTCAGTGGCGCGAACACGCTGAGGTGCCTTTTTTTCTTCTCGCCCGTGTCCTTCAAAAAGTCTGTGCACGCCACTGGTCAGTAAATCATTGATAGGGAAGAAAATGAGCAAGAAGGGGAAGAATTAAACATGGAAACATGTGCAATTTGTAGTTTACCAGCTCCTGAAAATGGTTTAAAGTAAAACCAATACATCATTTATATATTATAGTATAAATAAAGAACACCTCACTGAGTCTGGAAATAATATATATATAAATAAACCCATAATGTTGTTAATGTCATGGAAACAACTTTTGAAACTAGAAACTTTTAAAATGAAAGTCCTGAATAATTTGATCGGCGCAAACCAAATGTATTATACTAATTGTGACTGGTATTAATTTGCTCTCATTATTATTATTATCATTATTAATCTCTCTACAGGATATTGAAGTTTGCATAATCAGTGGCTGAGTGTGTCGATGCATATGCATAAAGCATTCACAGGAAACTCAAGGACGGGAAAATCACCGGAGCTGAAAGCCGCCTACGTCGCCTACTTACTTACTTACTTACTTAATAAAAAAAAAGAGCAAATCAACAAAATCTGCCAGTTTAAACTGCTCCTGAAGTGGTCGAAGCCATGCAGAGACGCAGCAATAACATGGTGCATTTGTGGATCAGATTCTTTCTTATGGTCACTTCTCCTTTAGCTGCTTCTTTATCATCTTCAATGTCATGGAAAAACCAAACCAAACGTCCAAATCATCCAATACTGATTTGAACGTCCATTAGCGCTGAGCTACAACGACTCCTCAACAAGTCCACTTGTTTGTTTCCAAGCCTCCTTTTCCTGCAGCTGCACCTGATGAAGGTTTAAAGTGAAACTGAAAGCTTGAAGCTGCAGCGAGCCTCCTGCCTTCGATGATTACTTCAGCTATTAATGATTCGTCGGTGGGCAAACCGTCGCCACTGTCGCTTCACATCACCGAGTGAATAAAAGGGACCGTAAAGACGATTACTCCGCTGCAATTAAAGCACGACACAAATCGTTGGAAGTGGCGCTTTCAGGAGATGAAATCCAACGTGATAAATCAATTCCTATTCTGGGAGCATCATCTGCCGAGCACCATTAAACCGAATCCTGCTTTACTGCTGCTGCTTCCAGCAAAGGAGTCGCTCATTTGTCCCTGGTTGCATCTGTGAGGTTATTCGTGGGAACTGTGGTTGTGTCCGAAATCACTCACTCATTCCCTGCTCCCTATCCACTATACAGTGAGCAGCAGATAGTGGACTACATAGTGGACTCAACTTAATACGATTCGGTGAATAAATGTCCTCTTGGGAGGCAAAAACACACCTAAACTGACTTCTTTGGGGGAAAAAAACAGGCCAAAACTCCCTTCTTGGGAGGCAAAACGCGCTCTAAGCTGCCCTCTTGGGCGGCAAAAACGTGCAAAACACGCCTAAAATGTCCTCTTGGGAGACAAAACGCGCCTAAAGTGCCTTTTAGAAAGACAAACACGTGCAAAACACGCCTAAACTGTCCTCTTCAGTGGCGAGAATGCGCTGAGGTGCCTTTTTTTTCTTTTCGTCCGTGCCCTTCAAAAAGTCTGTGCACGCCACTGGTTAGTAGATCATTGATAGGGAAGAAAATGAGCAAGAAGGCGAAGAATTAAACATGAAAACATGTGCAATTTATAGTTTATAATGGTCTAAAAGTAAAACCAATACATCAATTATTTTAAAATGCAATTGTCTGTCACAGTCGGCCGTCTTTCTCTCAAACCGCATTGCATGATGGTCAATATTGTCCGTCTAGTGACCATCGGCTGCGCCCTACATTTCACAATGCATTATGGGAGATATGTAGTGCACTATATAGGGTATAGATGCTTATTCACTATATAGTGAATAGGGAGTGATTTCGGACACAGCCCATGTCTTCTCCCGGGATGCAAGACGACAAACGAGACAGAAAAAGGGGCAAAGGAAGACAGACGGAGCTCAGATAAATGAGAGACAGTAGGAGTAAGGCAGGAACAGGGAGGCAGCACGTGTAATGGATGAGAGAGCAGCTTAAGTTGCAGCGTGGGCCGAGGCTCTCGTAGCCTGTACGGCCGCCCTGCTGCTCTCCAGCTCGTCCTCGAGCCGGATTCAAACACAGGCCACAGGTCCGACTCTCACTCGTGCAGCTGAGCACCATTACGGGACGCCCCGGTCACCGCTAACACCTGTAGTGGGAATAGTGAATACATTAACTTCACTCTGAGCTATCCCTACGTTAGCATAAAACACACGGCGTGACCCCGAGGCTCGGCTTCACAAATGCACAGTAAAAACACTATAACCGGAGCACAATGTGAACCTGAGATAACTGCAGGCAATATGAAAAAGGCTCAACAGGGACCCAGACAATCTGTGGAAAGCGGAAACATTGGCCTCTATTTGAAACAAAGGATTTTTATCCGGAGAGTATCCCGAGGCATCACAGAGCCAGATTGTACTGTGTATTCACGGCGAGTCAAAGCGTTTGTAAAGACCCCGAGGAAATGATTACACCATGAGCATTTAAACTAATCATTTCCATACAGTTACGTTTGGACCAAAAGAGAAATATGAAACGTGTTGGTTGTGCTGACTGTGAATGGGAGCGCTCGTAGTGTAATGTCCTGTCACTAAATATAGACATTAAGTGCGACTAATGAGCAGAGATGTGATGCAGGCACACTAAAAGTGTTTTTGGGGAGACGGGACAGAGTGTCAGGTCGTCCTGTCCTGCCCGGTAACACGACACCTCCTCTGTCTCAGGATACGGAGCAGATGAACAGGAACAAAACAGCCGGATTTGAACACATTAATACGACAGGAGAGTAAAAGAGACGTGTTTATTATGATGCTTCAGCTCCTGGAAAGGTTGTTTTTAGCTGCTTTGTTGGTTCAGACTGAAATATCTCAACAACTATTAACATAAAGTGCCATTAAAATATGTAGATTCAGTTGTCTGATAGCTGTTTTCATCTTTAGTCTGACATTAGCAGCATCTGAGGATCGTTCATGTAAAGCAATTTTCATACACAAACACACACACACACCTCACTAGCCCATAGACAACCCAAGCAATAAATGACTTAATTATTAATAGTAAAAAAAAAAAAAAAATTAAAATCCACAACTGAGGACATGCTAAAACTGATTAAATTACATACATAAAGTAAAACAGTAGAAAACAATAAATAATTAAACATATTATCATTATTATTATTACTATTAATAATAACATTGTTAGTGTTATTATTAGAAATGTATTTAATTAAGATTACAATTGATAAAAAAATACAATAATAATAAAAACATTTAAATTGTATTATTATGATGAGTATTGTTTACACTAATAATAATAATAATAATAATAATAATAATAATAAAAATAACATTGCTATTAATATTTAGAAAAAATTAATAAAGATTACAATTGATAAAAATACAAAAATAAAAACATTAAAATTGTGTTATTATTATCATTATTATTATTATTATTATTATTTGTGTAAACATTAATAATAATAATAATAATAATAATAACATTGCTATTGCTATTATTAGAAAATAATTTAATAAAGATAAAAAAAATTGATAAAAATACAATAATAATAAAAACATTTAAATGCTATTATATTATTGTTAACACTATTAATATTAATAATATTAATAATATAAAAAAGTACAATACATTGAATAATTAGCCAGTTAAAACTCAGTTAGACAATCAACGAGCTTGATTAAATTTTCCCGAAACAACCAGCAGAGACTTCCAACCACACAAACTTCCCAGAAACGTTCCCAGAGGCTGAATCCTGCAGCTTAGACAGTTTTAAGTAAAAAAATTGCATTTATCACCAAACAAACTGCTGCAAACGTTAATGTAATAATTCTTCAGTTAGCTTCATTATCACAGAATGCTAACACGCTAAAAAAAGACGGTGACCATGACAAACGTTAAACTTCCTGGTGACTGTTTCACTCACAGTTGTTCGCAGTAACTGTGCACTTAAATGCAACTTGAGCACTTCATATATTTTAATGTTCCTGCTGTAGCTTTGGGTGGACATTAAAGTTAAGCAGCTTGTTAGCGTCACTCAATAAAAGCCTCTGGTTTAAATATACACTCAGCAGAATACTGGCCGTTCATTCAGCGTCTTTAATCCGTCTATAGTAAAATATGTCTTATTATTATTTGGTGTACGAGGAAATATGTTGTCAGCCGCAGAGAGGAGCCTGTTTTCATCCATCCACTGCAGAATTCTCTTTCATCTTCCCTCTTTCTCTTTTCCTCCACTTTAAACTGAACGTCTCAGGAATAAAAATGCGATCAAGTTGTTGAGTTGCACAAAAAAAATAATTCTTCTAACTCATCTGTTTGGATTTTTCACTAAATAAAAAACAGAGCCTGACAGATAAATCAGTTGACAGATATTATTGGCTGATATTGGCCTTTTAAATGCATTTTAATATTGTTTTTTTACACAATATATAATGCAGAAAATGTTGCTTGGCATGATTCAGAATTTTTTTTTTATTATTATTTTTTTTTTTTGTAGCTTATATTTATTTTTTAATCTCTATCTTAAATAGTCAGTAATTTATATTTTAATATTTATTTTATTCCTATTTATTCTTATTTTTTCTCAGTTGTCATTTATAGAATTTGCTGACATTGTTTGTATAATATTAACAAATTAAATATGATTTAATAATGTTTTATGTCTGAGAAAGTAGCTCTCTTGGTACACTTGCAGAATGGTGAAAAATCAGTACAGATTTCATATAAAAAAGGTTTATTTTCATTCCAGCACACATAACTATTATATCTGCCTCAATATCAGTTATTGATGAATTTTCCTCCATTAAATCAGTATCAGCATCTGTCTCAAAACCCCCATATTGGTCGGGCTGTAATAAAAAGTAAGTGCCTCTAAAATGTTGTAAATTGAGTGTATTATAGCTGTTATTGTTGATGTTGTTGCCATAAAAACATTTACTGCTGCTGACAGAGTGTAAAAGCTATTAATTTCAGGTGCATTTTAGCTCTTTTATGCAGTTGTTTGTGTGTCATGCAGCTTTAAAAACATAAATTCTGCAGCATGGGTAAACTGGGGTCAAAATAAGAATAACACAAGACCAGAAAATCAGATCAAATACAAAATCTAAATATAAAATAGCTGCACATCTGAGTTGTATCTAAGCTTGGAAACAAAATCTCTAACTCACTCTGTTAAATTTTTATAAAATAAAAAATATAAGTGCCCCTGAAATGTAGATTTATTGTTTTCCAGCTGCTGTTTGTTCCATAACAGCATTTAAAGCTGCTGATAAAGTGCAACAGGTGCGTTTGACCTTGTTATACAGTAGTTTGTGTGCCATGCAGCTTTAAAAGCATATATATTGCAGCGAGGCTAAGCGGGGGTCAGGGGTTGCAGACGGGATCAGCGAGCTGCTCGCCTCCAGCGGAGCTCACCGCCTCTTTTTGTGCTGTTATCACAGTGTTGTGGACAATCGCCTGAGGCCGGATGTCTCAGGCCGGTCCTGCCCTGTTCCGCCCTAAACCCTCTGTGATGACAGCGTCAGCACAGCCTATTGTAACCACCCTAATCTCGCCATTAGCCAATTAGGAAGTGACGGGCAGCCGTAATGCCCGTGCATTAGAGGGATGGATTAGTTTGGCATTCAGCGGCCGCCTGCCGCCTGCGGGCCCGCGGCCTGATGGAGGACAGAGAACCGCCAACGAAAAGCTGCTTCCACTGCAGTTTGCCTGCACAGACACAACGTGTGAGCTTATTCACCGTCTCCACTGATGATGCAGAGCAGCGTCTTAATCAGCTGTGATTACATATCATTTAAGCGGTAATAAAGTCTATTGAGCAGGGAGTGCGGAGGAGGTTTTTCACCGAGCCGATGATGAAAGTTAATATCGCCGCTTTGCAGTCTGATCATATTGACCGGGAATGTTTTCGCACAGATGCAAAAATCTCACTTTGACCAGTTTCTTTTCCCCTCCGACCTCACTTAATGAGATTTCAGGTTCATTCGAGTTCAGGGAAGTTGAGTGAGAATGACTCTGTGTTGCTGCCCTGCTTATTGACAGCCAGTAATGTGGGATAGATTGGAGAAAGCCAGCCAGTGAACCGCGCTCCCCCGGCCTGTTGGCCCGCCGCCGCCCTCCCCTGGATCCCATTAATAGCTCTGCCCTCCAGGAGGTGCTGGGTGCACCGCCTGTAACACAGCCAGAGATATTGATGACTGCATCCTCCCCCCAAGGAGAAAGAGAGGGAAGAGAGGGCTGATAGAAGAGATAAAGGAAAGTAAAATGCATAGGAGGAGTCATACAAGGAAGTTATTCATCATCTGTAACAACTAACCAGGCTCACACAGCGTCCTCTACATAACTTATTTTAAAGGGCTTTAAAGGGACAAATTGCAAGAGAGCCACTTACATCTTTTTTTAGCACTTAACAAATCATTTTTATTTGTGTTTCCTCTGAGCAAATGATCTCATGTGGTTTGTTTTCTGCAAAACATTTTGCACGATATTCCCTTTGCAACTGTCAACTCACAGCAGCAGCAGCAGCGATGACAAATGCAGCAACAATATTTTCTGTTTTCGCAGGAACTCTAATTGGGCTTTTTTCCCAAACAGAATTAATACCGCTCGCAAATTCAACAAGAGCATTCCCTAATTGAGGTAATCAAGGAACACTCATATATGGATATTATGATCCTAATAGCTGGGAAAATCAGAGCGACGGTGTTACTGCAAACTCATGTGAGAAGATCAAGGAGCGCTGCTTGAAATCTGATTTATTCAAACACGTGTCAGAGTGAAGAAGCTCCACCACGCGACGACAGGTTGTAGGATCTGATAAAGTGAAATACCCTGTCAGGACGTGATCCTTGTAAACGGGCGGAAAACCTCCTGATGCAGGTGAACGATGTGTTTCAGGGATGAATTTCCACATGGTTTAATATTTTCAGCGTGTCTGCGTGAATAAGTACAAGTACAATAAGTACAGTGCTACACTGCAGCATAGTGAATAAAATAGACCAAAATCAACAATATCTACTGTATGATTCATTATACATGAAGATGTGACTAATTTTCTACTACTTCATTGTTAGCTTGATGCTAACTTGAGTTTGATGCTTGCACAGTACAATCAGCAACAACTTTCGGAGGATCCACTCTAGCATCTACCCAATATAAATTAGCATGAAGCAAGAATGCAATAAGGGAGGGTTAAAAAACATCAATGCACAGATCACCTCTTATTATAAAGAAACCATATAATCAGCATAAATAAATCTGTTCATGCAAACGCTACAAATTCAGTCACTTTCATCCAGATGCCCGAGTGTAAAAAAGCACAAAAGAACAAGTTTTCCTGTAAGACATTATGCATTTAATCACCCTGTAATCTCAGTTAAGTTCGGGAGAGCAGCCAGGAACCATAGAAATGCTGCTGACTTGACTTCTGGCTATAGAGCCACAAAATATTATTAAAAAGGCAGAAAATGAATCAGCAGCCATTTTTTAAATAATTAATCAAGCCTTGGAATCTGTTTTTCAAGCTAAATTTCCATGAAATCTGCTGCTTCGCTTGAAACAAGCTGAATATTTTGGGGACTGTTGGTCAAAGAAAAAGCAAACAATTACTTGATTAACTGGGATAATAAACTGTTCTCCACCTGATACCAATAAATGCAGCTAATAAGATGCTTTGATTTCAAACTGTTGATGCTGAGTGAAGTGCAGATGTTCCTCAAACACGTGATAAACTAGCCTCACATCCAGGAGGAAGCTCAGGCCGATCCCACACATGTGATAAATATACAGAGTGTAAAAACAACCTACCCCTACACAGGGATGTCATCATGGTATCTGTTATCATTGAGGATTGAATCAGCGCTCCTCTATTCTCGTGTCTCTCGTGGGAAGATGTGAAAGACTCCTTTCATCACATCTCCAGCTCCCTCTATGTGTCTCCTTGCTCCTGCAGCATGCCACTAAAAGAGATCGCCTTTGGTCTTGCTCCGCATCCCAACTTCCATGGGAATCAAAGCCCTCATGTTTGCAAGGGGGAGGAGGAATAAAAGAAGAAGAAGAAGAAGAAGAAGAAAAACACCCTGATAATTCAGAGCTGTGGAGGAGAATCTCGACCAAGTTTAATCTGGAGAGATCCCCCAGAAAACACAAGAAGGCCGTTTCATTTTCTCAGCAGCTAGTCCAATTTTTCTCTGGATCCAGGGAGCGCACATCCACATCCACAGACACACACACACACGCGCGCGCGCTGCCGACAATGAATGGGCAGGTAGACACTAGCGAGCAGAAGAAGAAGAAGAGCGAAGTGAAAGCGAGGGCAGAGATATAGAGAGATTAAGGGAAAGCTGATGTCATCCGTTTGGGTCCGTGGCCCTGGGGCGGCTGGTTTTCAGTGATCAGGGATGTGAACGTGCTGCTTTGTCAGCCTAATCCCCCCGCAGCCACATTACCACCCAGTGACACAATCTGTTTGTCGGGACGGCCCGCGAGCGCTTTCACTCTCTCACAACGCCCCGTCACGACCGCTCACCCCGCAGCCTCACACCCGGGGGTGGAAGTCACTCCATCTATTTTAGACAGCAAGATATTTAAATCATGTTGAAAGTGTAATTTATCGTTCGTCCTGTCCCGGCGCAGGCGGCGTTTCCTTACGTCTGCGGACCAGTTGTGGAAAACGTCTCAGTGCATGAAATCGAACGCACCGATCCCCATAGCAACCGCTGTGTTTCGGTAGGAGTCGCGCATGCGCACTCTCTCACGTCCTGCTGAGTGAAATCTCCGGCCGTTAGCTTGTAAACGGTTTGTTTTCCGAGCTGTTCTGTATCGTTAAAGTTGAATAAAACAACACGAAACACAGCTGCTTACTCTCACAAACAATTCGGGATGAGTTAAAAGGAATTTTAAACAGACAAAGTAGTTTTCAAGTACGGAAGCCCTAAGCGGCCATGTTTTTTTTTTGTTTTTTTTTGTTTTCCTGAGATTTTTTTTGTTTTCCTGAGATTTTTGTTTTGTTTTCCTGAGATTTTTTTTGTGTGATCTCAAGCGGATTTACATTAGAAGAAGAAGAAGAGGCGACGCAAGGTAAGATGATTATTACAGGAACACATCACCCCAAATTCATTAATAATCATAACTAGATTATTATGCTGTTGCTCCGGTGCTTTTTGGTACGTGTAGACGAACTATGTGGCTACATTGGGTGATGTGTTCCTGTAATAATCATCCTACCCTGCGCACCATCCGCGCGCCTCTTCTTCTTCTTCTGTAAATCCGCTTGAGATCACAAAAAAAAATTTCAGGAAAACAAAAAAAAACAAAAAAAAAACATGGCCACTTAGGGCTTCCATATTCAAGACTGCATATTGCTCGCGGATATATTTTCCGTGATGCTTCTGAATGAGGCTTTATAGCAGCAGCCGCTCTCACAGCTTCCTGGTTCTGCGTACCGCCACTCAATCTTTTAGCGGTCAGCAGTACCGGACCGTACCGGCTTCCTTTCACCCCTGCTCACACCCGTACGTCCCGCCACAACAACCACCCAACATGCATCTCATCAGCTTTCGACCCTCCCAGTCCTCCAGTGTTAACAGCGTCAGGAGAACCACTGTGTGTGTTTCCAGTATCCTCCCCGGATCAAGCGACGGCTTGACTCCGGTGGGTCAGAGAGGCTGGAATAATCATCACACTCGGCATGGCGGTAATCACCTCATACTGGGACCTCTTGGCCCTTTAATACCAGAAGCTAAGCTATCTCACACTGCCATCACCTCTGCCCTGTTCCTGCTACGGGACCTACAGCGGCTCAGTGTGTGTGAGAAATGTGTGTAAAAGCTCTTTGTAAGCTGCACATCTACTGTTAGAGCAACAGGAGATTACAGCAGCACGAAATATGCTATTTTTCCTGTTTTACAGTGTCCCCCTCTGATGTGTTTGACCCTTTGACCCCGGGCCCTCATGAACTGACATTTGGCATTGTCACTAGTTGTGTTGACCAAATATTTTCCGTCACTTCTGCCTGATTTACTCTCTGAAGGTCTATATATATATATCTGTGTTTTACAGATTGTTTCTTCTATAAGTGAGCTATAGCTGAAAGTTCACCAACAGCTGTAATTCCTAATCCATCTGGAATCAAACTCTGGTAGTCGAAGTGCTCATGAAATTTGTTTTCTTCTGGAAAGAGTTCATAGATAGTCATGTGACGAAACAGGAAATGATTGTGATAGTGATTTTTCTGATTATTCTGACACAGCATGAATGCAGCACAAACATCTTTGCCATGTTTAACAAAAGTGAAAATGTTTTCCGCCCTGTGATTCAGATCCACTCCAAAATTTAATTGGTTCTACCTTGACCCCTGGTCCACCCCTCCACCAAATCTCATTAAAATCAGACCAGCAGTTTTTCTGTTATCCTGCTGACAAACAGACAATTAGAGTTTTTAGAGTTGTTTTTTCAACATGATGCCCCCGTTCTTAACCTGCTGATCGGTTGGAACCAGATCTGCATGAATCTGTGGAGATGTGAGCTGTGATTGGAGCACAACTTCTGTTTGGATGTTATCTATGTGTACAAAGGTTTGCACCATGCACACAGCAAATATCTGTATATGACTGGATGAAGGGAGAGTGACAGCATTGCGGGCAAATATGTCAAAACTGTCAAAGAATGTGAAGATGGGGGAACAGGAAATAAAGGGTTTTCCCCCTTTGCATCTTGTCATTGTTGTTTTTTGTTAGATTTACATTTGTGATAAAAAAAATTTCCCATCAGGGCTTCCATCACACTTTTGGCTGCACGTTTGTATTCTCAGGTTGGAATATATCACATATAAATACAGGAAAAGTGTGAATAGACTGACAACAATCAACTGTATTTCTTTTCAAATAAAGAAAAGGTCTAAGTTTCACAATTATGAAGCAAGATCTGAAGTCATAAAGGAGCCGGTTTATAAACCTTTATCCTCACTGGACAAAGGAGGAGCAGGAAATCATTGGGAAGAGTAAGTTTGGCCTCATAAATCAGAGCAGGAGCTGTGAGTAAAAAGACAAAAGGTTTGTATTTCTTTCTCCAGCCCCGGTCTGTCGCAACAAGCTGCAATTAAACTGACAGTGGGGAGAATGACCTCAGCTGGTGGAAGAGATTTTCGCTGGGACCTTTCCTTTCCAACTACAAGTGCTGTTTGTGCTCAGTGTGTTGGCGCGGCGAGACTTAAAGAAGCTCTAATGATGGCGCCTGTGATAAATTAAAGCATAAAAGCTCATGTGGCCTCGCAGGGAACAAAGTTGACACCTGAAAGAACGAGCATCGATTTTGTTGTCAGTGTTGCTTTCAAGCATCAGAGGGTTTTCACGTCTCAAATAAAATTCCCTCCAAAGTTGTCCGAAGGATTTTTAAAGGATCCAATCTAATACAAATCCATGAATAATGAATGGTAATATTTTAAAAAATGACTGCAAATTATTCATGAATTCTATCCTCTGTTACTTGCTCAAGGCAAAAAAAAANNNAAAAAAAAAAAAAAAGAGAGAGTTCCTGGAAGCTTCCAGAGTAAAACTCGGAGTAAACAATGGTTTGTGGAAAATGTTTCCATAAATAATAATGAAAGTTGTGTTCAGACGGAGCCGCTCCTGTGAAGGTGGACTGAAGGATGGAGAGCAGTGAGGGCTGTCGGCAGAGTAATGAACTCAGGGAAACCTTTCTCCACCATGTGTCCACAGCAATTACTGTACTGAAGAGTCTGTTTTATTTTGAATTAAATACATCTGTTAGCTACAAGAGGACATTTTTCTTCAAATAAACGCAGCCATTAATTTACTCAGCATCAAGAAAAACATGTATTTGTTATAACTAACTGAACTGCTGCCTGAAAAAATAGGAATCTATATATCAGTGATGGAATCAAATAATTCGTACGAATCATTTAACCGAGAAAATCACTCGGAGAGCGCCGACCTCCGCCAAGGCAATAGGGTCACTTACGCAATACCAAACCGCACACTTGAAGGATTATATTGAAAGCATGTATTTTGGGAGCACACTGGCATTGAAATATTTAATCCACTAGATGGCGGCAGTTCGTGAAGGCAATAGGGTCACTGACACAATAATATAAATTCTCAATATAAATTGTTCCGGATCACCGATCACCACCAAACTCTAATCACCTGTTCCTCGTCCCAATACACAAATTGTCCGAAAATTTCATCCAAATCCATGCAGAACTTTTTGAGTTATTTTGCACACAAACAAACAAACGCTGGCGAAAACATCTTATATCTTTGAAAATTAACTGATTTGTTGTTGGACAAACTCTTAAAAGGGGATTTCTGGTTTCATTATTTTGTGGTTATGGCCATTATACCGATTTTTAATAATAACACTGTTTATTCATTATCCTTAACCACTTTATCCGAACTTGGGAATTGCGAATCCCAGCTGACATTGGGCTGGAGGCCTGGTGTGTCCTGGACAGGTCACCAGACTATCGCAGGGTTGACATATAGACCCTGTTTACACTGGGTCTTGTGTCTTGGGTGATCGGATCACAAGTGGTTAGTGCTAAATACACGTGTATTCATAGATCGGATCATTCAAACCACATATATTTTGTAGAGTAAATGCCGATGTGTCCTGATGTGTCCCCGACAAGGACATAACAGGACATTACGTCATGAAAGCAGGTAGTGTGCTCGTTTTGGCGACAGAGCGCCAACAGTCGTAAAAACATAGAGGAGCCCTGATGAACGTGGTTGGGCTGCAAATTAAACCAGCCGTCTAACCTCGATTTGAGCAGAAGATTCAGACAAAGAAAAATGCTGGTGTTTCTTATGTGTGAAAGGAAATTTCACCTCAAGCATTATGGTCTCCACCCTCAAAACAAGACGACAAAAATGCCAAAACATGAAGCTTAAAACCTGTAGTCCACCGACCAAGAGATGACATCACAGTGACCACCACTTTTATAAAGTCCATGGTTCAGATCATACAGAGAGGAGGCTGTTTTTAACACTTACTCATATGGTTGTGCTTTGACTATATGGCACAATATACATTAAAGTCGGGTTTAGTTGAAAAAGTTGATGTGATTCATCTGTTTTTTCTCTATTATTAAGCTCCAAGTCAGATATATTGGCGCCTTCAGAGAAATCTGAGCTGTAATTATGAATTGCAGTTTAAAAGTCTGTATTAATTACATTAATCTATATTTGATGAGCAGCACATACGTTAAACCAACTGCCTCTGTGTCTTTGGTGAGTCTACTGATATTATGATGGAAATGTTGGCCAGAAACATTAAAATGAGACCCACATTGTACTGTAATAAATTGGAATCAAATTTGTGTCTCTCCCTCTTTGCTATCATGTTTGTGTTACTTCAAAAGCTGTCATTTTTCGATGGCCAAGAACCCGGACTGGATAATGATCAAAAGCTACATTTTTTTTTTAACTTTGTTAAACATGACTTCCTCGGCAGTGAGAGCACAGCGACTTCTAACTAAATGAACTTTTCAAATCAAATAAAAGATCAAATAAAACAGCCGTGCATGCGTTCACATGCTGCCTGTTTCTGTGGCTTTTCCCCTCCATCTCACACTGTCACTCTCTAACATCCCCTCTTTGATACCAGTGTCCATTAATTCAGGATCCAATTACTTGGATCGCTCCGAGGCCCCTCCCACTCGCCATCCGTCTCCAATGGCTCGGCCAATGGGCGGCTCTCTCGGTGCGACAGATCAAATTCCGCCTCCACAAATAATCCCTCACTAGAATGATGCTGCCAGCGCCGCACAAACTTTAATTGGATCCTTTTAATAGTGCTCACTATGGCCACTTTCAGCCATGTAATTAGGTTTCTCTTCCTATAGAGTTTAATGGTTGAGGGGTGAGTGGAGTAAGGGGGGAGAGAGAGAGAGGGAGAGGGTAAAAAAGGCCAGAGTTTCAGTTTTACACTAGGCTTAATCCAATTTCACCCACAGAGAAATCATCTCATGCCGTATATACTTTTTCAATGGGGGTTTTATGGGCCACCATAAAAACCATAGACTAGTGTTGAATATCCAGCCTCATTGATTTTTTGGCTGCGAGCAAAGTGGCCCTCCCTTGCTCTTCTTTTTGGCCTACACCTGTTCCAACTGGCTCCCCTGACTAATGCAAAGCTCCACACATGGGGGGGAAAAAAAAAAATCCCCAAACGCCGCCACCAAAACTCCCCGAACAGAATGCAAATGACAGGATTTCTGGAATGATTAATTTCTGCCACTTGTGAGGCGATTAGGGGGAGTCAATCAAATGAATAATATATGTATAAGAACTCTATCAAAAGGCAGCGGCACAGTCACAGGGATGAATGGATGATGGGAGAACAGTAAGCAGCTTAATGACAATAAATACAAAGAGACACACCCCCGCGGGGATTCAGAGAGGGCTGACGGAGAGCAGGAGAGACGGAGAGAGACGAGAGGTGGAAGCAGGAGATGGATGGGTCACTCACCTGTCCAGGTGAGGAAGGACAGTCTGTGATTCGAGGTGACTGCTCTGACAGTTCATAGCTCAGCAGCAGCACCGAAAAAAACAGAGTTTGTTTACACCTGAAAGTCGATTCCGAACCGCTCGTCATGAAGACGAATCGTCTTGCCCTTAAAAACGCCCGGCACTAAAACAACAGCAGGCCGTCCGTCACCACACACACAGATACATGATGAGGCAAAACATTTACCTATATATAACCTATATATACCTATATAGGTGTCTGAGGCAAAGTGGGAAGTTTCTGATATGTAAATACAGTTAAGAGTTACATCTAGTACTGGAAAACCTGGGAAATATAGCAAACACTGCTCCTAAATCCTAAAAGAAAATACACACAAACATCGATGCTTTTTGTCACTTTTATCATACTTTACATCATGCTTTTATCATACTTTATGTCAAGCTTTTATCATATTTTACGTCATGCTTTTGTCATACTTTAC
>CAFUXE010000391.1:841208-864157 GCA_903364295.1 Serranus cabrilla | reverse complement strand
AGTAATAATGACTGACGGTGATGCAGAGTTTAAACGGCGGATTTCGTTCACCCAGGAGAACAAAAGTTTGTGTCCCACGTGAAAACAACAGTAAATTACTTTTTACGTAACTTAAGTTTTTTACTTAACTTCGGTGGCTCACGTCACCCTCCTAACTACTTCACTTCCAGGTTTACGTACATTTATTTACTGTTTAATTTGTCTTTTATAACGCCTAACTAGGTTGTTTTTTGCCCTAAAACTAGCTCAGTGGTTTCGTAGCATAAATTCACGGAAACTGCAGCTTTTTTTTTTACAACCGTGCACCGTACATTGGTGGGTTAACGGTCTATTCTGTCGTTAAGGTTGGAGATCTTGTTGCAAACGTACACCTACATTAAATGTTATTTTTTACTTCAGTATTGGAGGGATTTCTTTTACTTTTTTAGACTTTTAGCTAAATTCAAGCCAAAATGAACAGCTACACAAACTCCTTGTAACTACTTAACTTTTGGCATTTACATACATTTATTTACTGTTTAAACGGTCTTTTATTACAACTAACCACAATGTTTTTTGCCTTTGAGTAAAATTCAAGCCAATAGAAAACTGGAAATGAACAGCTTCATGGTCTTTAACATAAATTCCTTAACCCTCGAAACTACTTAACTTTTGGCATTTACGTACATTTATTTATTGTTTAAACTGTCTTTCATAACAACTAACCAGGATGTTTTTTGCCCTTTTGTAGCCTAAATTCAAAGAAACTTTGAAGCTTTTTTCAATAACCATGAACCGTTTGTGTTTGTATAATAATGTGTGTGATATTTGTAGAACGCTCCGTTGTACCGTGAGCCATGAAACACTCATACTTGTCGCTATAGGTGGTGTTGACAAACGTTATATTCTCTAATTTAGGTTGGAGATCTTGTTGCAAACATACATCTACATTAAAAAAAAAATTTTTTTACTTCAGTATTGGAGGGAATTTTTGCAGAGTTCTTGCAAACTAGAAAACTGAGCAGCTACATGGTGCATATGGTCAGAAATTGAGTCAGAATCACTATGTTGATGATGTTGACTGACACTATCTGGTACTGGCTGTTTATTTTCAGCTCTATGAGCAGGGTAATAGAAATAACCTGAGGGTGAAACACAGAACAGGCTTTGTACGATTCTCTTATTCCCTTATGCATGTTGATCATCCATCAAGCTGCAGTCCAAGCCCAATTTACTGAGAAACACAGGGGAAAGACTGCCAGTCTCTACAACACAGAGCTGGAGGAGAACGCGGGTGGTAAGAGGGAGGATCAGAGGGTGAAAAAGAGAAAAATAACAATTTAATAAGCTCAAAACCCAGGAAAAAAAAAGAAGGAGGCAGCAAAGAGGAGGCAGGGAGCAGCTTGTGAGAGGCTGCGCGGCTGAATAGAGCCTGACAGGTCTAAATGAATGTTAGCCTTGGCCAGGTCTCCGAGCTGAAGGTCTACATCTCATCACCTGAATAATTCACCTGCTGGGCGACTGATTCACCCCTCGGCCTCCGCGTGATATAACCCGGCTCCGTCGCCGCCACCGCAACAGTCTCATCATCGTCGGGATCGCTCAGAAAAATAAATCCCCCGAGAGAAGAAATAAGACTTTTTATTAGAAAGCCTGAACAGGATTGATGTCCAGTTTTATGAAGAGTTTCACCCCCAACAAAGTTCAGCTTTGTTTCAGGTTAAAACAAGAGGAGGAAAAATCCTTATTAACTGTACGATTCTTTGCTGGTAAATGAGGCTCAGACAGGGTCTTACCGTACACGACATGATAAATATCGATATGAGGGATGTAATTACATAAATGACTGATGAGCTCGATGATCGATGGCAGTTTGCTGGGAGGGTTCAGGTCGATATTGAGCCGTTATTATAAACCCAATATGAATCTGTCACTGGCAGTCGATCACTGCGGGACGGATCTATAATGAACTGCAGGTAGGCTGTAAATTTAGTGGGACTTAATTTGATCCAATTATGCTTCAATTTAAACAAGTCAATCATGAAAACGACTGAAACTCATTATGCATTTTTCGTTTGTTCGTTTTTATATTAATCATTTTATCTCAAAACAATGTCCACATGGCGTATTGACTTATTTTGTTCCATTTTCCCCAATATAGTTGTGAAGTAATTCCCTCTTTTTGTGCAAAAACTACAATTTTGGTTCAGCCAGAGAAAATACAATGCTTCATTACTGTTATTACTTCACCCCACGGAGCGGTGTCTGTCTGTCTGTCTGTGTGTCCGCTGCATATACATCCTCTGGCCAACAGAGGGCGC
The DNA here is from genome assembly GCA_903364295.1 of Serranus cabrilla. Taxonomy (NCBI): domain Eukaryota; kingdom Metazoa; phylum Chordata; class Actinopteri; order Perciformes; family Serranidae; genus Serranus; species Serranus cabrilla. Next base: position 861,857 of record CAFUXE010000391.1, on the reverse strand, counting down.
TATGGGGTGAAGTCTGCCATCTTTGATTGCCTTGTTTTATAACTAGTTTTTACCTTTTACTGCCAGTTTTGTGTCTTGAGAAGTCGTATGTAAGGTGTGTGAAAGGTATTCCAGTAGTGATATTTTAACAACTTTCAACTTTCAATAAACAAAAACATTTCAAAAAACTACAAAAGCACTCGGAGAGCGCCGACCTTCGCCAAGGCAATAGGGTCAGTTACACAACACCAAACTGCACACTTGAAGGATTATATTGAAAGCATGTATTTTGGGACACTGGCATTGAAATATTTCATCCACTAGATGGCGACAGTTAGTGAAGGCAATAGGGTCACTGACACAATAATATAAATTCACAATATCAATTCCAGATGGTGTTCCGGATCACAGATCACCACCAAAATCGAATCACCTGTTCCTCGTCCCAATACACACATTGTCCAGAGATTTCATCCAAATCCATGCAGAACTTTTAGAGTTATTTTGTACACAAACAAACAGACAAACACCAGGAAAACATGACCTCCTTGGCGGAGCAACAATCAACAAAGTAGCCTGTTACATAGTTAAATAGCCGACCTTCACACAACCAAAACCAACTTTTAATTATTTATTTATTTATTTAACACAGAATAAACCGACATGGACAAAATGACGTTGTCTGACGGTCACATTGAGCCGCAGCCCAAACTTTTTGTTGAAAGAAAACCAGTAGACGAAGACAAAACAATGTTGAAAGTCGGACGCAGCAATCAGTTCATCAGGAAGAAAAAACAAAGAGTTTCTTTTGATGAAGTCTCCATAGACTGTTTCCCTCTCCATTAGCCTTTCACTTTTCTACCCTTCAAAATGGATGAAAGCCAAAAGCGCTTGTTAAACTAATATCACAATTACTCTTCTGCAGACACTTTGTTTCCCTTCGAGCGATTGTTAAAAGCAGCACGAGCGGAAGCAGTTAGCTTGTGTGCGTCGCTCCGCTCGCTCCCTGCAGTGTTGATCAAACAAGCCGTGTTTTCATAACCGGTATGTGACGCTCGGGTGAACATGACTGCCATGTGACGGTCTGATGAACAGGAGCGCCGTGTACTTCATCAAGGCTTTAGATAAAAGAGCACGGAAATCCCCTCAGAAGGACACACAAGGCCGAAGCACTTTTGATTAAAGGACGAGTTCACAGGAAATAAGACAAACTGGACATGGCAGCAGTGCCACGTATGTCCAAACAAACAAAACAGGGTCGTGAGGTCGGTTATATTGATCTGTGCATGTTTATGAAGCCTCATTACTGCAAAAGTTCCTGCAAAATTCATATTAATCAAAGCAGAATTCCACCAATCCACTAAAAGTACTAAAACCACACTGTGAAATTACTCCACTACAAGTTAAAGTCCTGCATTCAAAACTTAAGTAAAAGTAAAAGAATCAGCATCAAAATGTACTTAAAGTATCAAAGTAAAAGTACTCGTTCTGCAGAATGAACCGACTCAGATTGTTTTATATATTCCAAAGATAATATTGGATTATTATTATTATTAATGCATGATAAAGCAGTGTTTAATTTACTTAAGATGTAGCTCATTTTAGCTACTTAATTCACTGTTTTAAGGTTTAATTTACCTCACAAAAAGAGGGAATTCACAATTTTTTTATGTTAATCTTGACTTGAAAAGTAACTAAAACTGTCAGCTAAAAGTACAATATTTGCCTCAAAATGTAGTGGAGAAAAACAGAAAGTAAACAAAATTGTACTTAAGTACAATACTTAAGTAAAAGTACTCAGTTACATTCCACAAATGCAGGACTCACTGAAGGAATATGGCATCAAAAATGCAGAGTTTCTTCCCAGTATTCACAGGAGCTCCTGACCTGTTATCCAGCAGCCAGAGAGCTGCAGTTTCTGCTGCGCTCAAGGATAAAAAGCTGGCAGCAAATTACAGTGCACAAGAAGTGAAACAAAAATGGTTTGACATTAGACTTGAAAGGAACATAATGGCGTGCAGGCAAAACAATGCGCCGCAGGAGGAGGCCCCGGAATACTGAATAACAAGTCGGGAACAGATGAGTGCATTATTGGCAAAGGTGTCGCTGTGTTGGTTCGGAGCGGGAAAACACCAGCTGACCAGCCGTCCCAATCACTCATCAGGACAGAGGGGAGGAACATTTATTATCACAAATATAGTGTAGTTTCTTATTTTGCTGCTTTATCCTTTTCATAAATTCTGCTACATGATTGGAATTACATCAAGTGAGAGAACGCACTTTATCATTTGGCATTTATTCAAATCCGAACCTCTCCAAGAGCCGCCATGTCAGTGAAATACTGAAAAATGACTCAGAGGGATAAAAATAATAAAGCAGGGACACTGAGAGGAATCTTGGTACCATCGGACATCAGTGTGACAATCATTTAGCCTCTAATGTCAAAGGCCAATACTCCTGTTTAGCCACAATGTATCCAAATAACAGACATCCAGAAGACTTCATCTTCACCGATTGATGTTCACGTCCGATTAGCAACTTAATCTTTACTTACATCAACAATGATTCTTCCTTTTCAGCAGTAAAAGTAAAATATTAAACAACAACTTTGTAAAAACTGCCTTTCCCTGCTTCCATCCTCTCTCTCTCCCTACAAGTATCTCTCATCGCCACTTGTCATCTTTCCACTACGATGTGACCACTGTGTTTTCGAAAAAAAAATCCGTTCATACAGAAAGTTTAGCAGGCCTGTTCCTCTGCTGTCACAGGCAAAGCGGAAAACAGTGTGAGTCAGAGAGTGTTAGGCAGCAGCGGATCCGGCCGACATAACCGAGACCAATGCCAAGGCAGCATTCAGCAGAGACGGGCCTCGACATGCATTTCTCACACAAGCACAAACTACTTGACATTTGGATGGACCTTTCCTCCTCGCTGCTTTTTCCCCTCTGATGTGGGCAGGAAAAGGGAAGAGCAGGGGAGCACGTCAGTTCTGCAGCGGCAGAGAGGAATGGAGGGCTGCTGCTGCACTGGAGCAGCGGCGGAGAGGACGTGTGCAGCTCAAATGATCCCATCCTGGGTGCAATCAGAGCGTAGCTCAGCAAGAGGAGGCTCAGGCAGCACGATAATGACAGTTCACTCTCTGTTTATCACCACCACTCATGAAAAGACTAATTTTAACCTCAGACGTCTGCAGCCAAAACCATGTTTGTCTGGATCTTTTGATGCAGGAGTTCAGCCTCCAGTCACTCTCCCTCCCTCTATCTCACCATCTTTAAATGGATTCAGATGGGGCAAGCAGCCAGGTGTAATAACCTCCCTTCCTTCATGCTCATTCTGATTCCTCTATCTCCCGTAACGATTTCTTCATCTCTTTTCCTGTTTTCTGTCGCTTCCCATTCTCTCATTTTTCTACTTCTGCAGCCCGTCTTTCTTCCCCGCTGATGGAAATATTCTGATACTGGGTCACACGGAGCTTGTAAGATCTTCACAGACCTTTTCATCACAATGGATTTGCACTGCAAAGCGCTGATTTGAAAGCTGCACTGCACCAAATGTGAGAAAACCTGCAAGTAAACAACACATGAAAAAGGTAGGATCACTGGAGACGGTCTAGACTGCAGAAAATGGACGGAGCGTGTCTGCCCATCAGATTCTGACCTCACAAAGTCCCTCAGAGTCAAAGTCAAATTAAAAGTTAATTGCGAGGCAAGATACAAGTCTTCCTTTCAAAGCTGTGTTAATAGTGTTTTCAATTAATTACAATTAATGGACCCAGTACCCTCTACCCTCAAAGTCTCCCTGTGATACCATTGACTCTTGAAGCTTTTATCTCTTAAAGTCCATCCATCCATTTACATCCGCTTATCTGGGGGCCGGGTCGCGGGGGCAGCAGGCTAAGCAAAGTATTCCAGACATCCGTCTAACCAACCACAACTTCCAGCTCCTCCTGGGGGATCCCAAAACGTTCCCAGATCACACAGTCCCTCCAGCATGTTCTGGGTCGACCCTGGGGCCTTTTACCAGATGCCCGAACCACCTCAAAGGACTTATGGCATTATTATAGGAAGGTGGCGATATTGAATCCTTCCAGTTAAAGTGAGCATAATTTTGTTTGGCAGTAACATATATCTTCATCATGACAACCTGTTACATTCTTGGCAGAGCAGCTCCAACGTTTGGAGGTGATCATTTTGACTTATTTGATGATCTATAAGGTGATTTGATGGAAAAATACTGACTTATTTCATTCTGTTTGTAACCTCCAAACTGCTGTCCAACACCCTGGAAACAGCAACGTCCTTTGTTTGTTAAAAGTGTGTTTTTGAAGTCATAAGTAGAGGTATAATTGCCGCCACATACCTAGCCGAACACTAGTCAAGAGTCTTTCCCACACTGTAGGAGTGACTAGAGACAACTTATCTGTTGATGACCTCAGTGATGTATCAACTGGGCGTCTCCTGTACCACAATTAAATAATTTCTCTGTTCTGGGAGCTCCTCTGCTACAAACTCTTTGGGTTGTGTGAGATTTTGTGCACTGTTTGAATAAAGAAACGCTTTTGGAGTTCAAGATCCTCCATGCAAGGCCTACCTGTTGCTGTAATATGTATACAGACATCTTTCTCTAAAAACCAACAACTCGATCGCTAACAAAAGCGATTATCTTCTATCCGATTCTGTATTTAACTTGCTACTTCAGGCTGACAGTGCACATGACCTTTCATTTGTTCCTGATATTGATTTGGGGACAATAACACGGCTAAATAGTGAGCGAGTCTTGTTGTTCAGCTATATGCAACGTTATTAACTTTGAATCTTGGCTTTCTGGCTCACGGCGGAGCCAAAGAGTTTTATATTCTGAGCGGGACTAGAAATATCTCCAGTTGCCAAGTCATTTAGATACTTCCCATCACTGGAGTAGTGAATAAAGTTCCCATTGCATAAGAACTTTATGGGATGTTAGTGATTGTTTCAGCTATGAGTCAAACCTTCAGGTGTTTCCAGAGAAACTGAGTTTTGATTTTTAGAAAAATGCACAATAATTAAAATTAATGGTCTTTTTTTTTCTTTGGCATGTCACCAAAATCTCCATCAAGGTGTCAATAATCAGGAATCAATGAATGATGGAGGCCCGAAACGTCCAAAATACCTTTGCATAGTCCATTAAGTTCTGATGAGGGCATTTTCCTTTTCTTGCTCAAGGACATTTTTTAGGTCCGAACACGAAATTTCAAGTCTTATCTTCAGAAAACCAAGTTTTAGTCAAGTTTGAAGTCTATGGATCAACAACTTTTTGCCATTTGCAAGTTAATTGGAGAGTTGAGTGTGATAGGCTGAAAGACCTGTCAATCAAGCATACATGCCCACACTTGATCTTAATTAATTGTCAAAATAAACACGTCGCCTGGGGAGGAATGTGTTCATTGTGATCTGCAACCTTCCTGGTTCACATCTGGTCAGACGGTTGTTAAATATCATTTCCTATCTCTGTCTTCCCCCTTTTTCCCAGGAAACGTGACACTGGCTACTGAGACTTTAATCTCTTTTGGAGAAAGATACGTCTTAATTTCGTACCTCCAGAGAAAATTTGCACCCAGCTTTGTCTTCTGCACAGGCAATTGATCTGAGCTGTCTGCCGGTGTTAATCTCCCACCTTTATCTGGGCCAATCACTGGACCAAACTCGTTTATAGTATGGAACGTCTAGACATCGTTTCACACACTGTTCCTGGTTCCCCGGGCTGTCACAATAAATTCTGTGAGGTCCTCTGTCCTGTTCTGCTCCAGGCCTGTTTTATATCCCTCCATACAGCACAAACTCCCACTGTACAGGCAACCACACTGCTTCACAAATGCATGAAACAAATACACGGCCCCTTTTGGGAAGTAGAACACCCTGAAAAGATGGTGACAACTAACTTCTGTATTCTTTGTTCGAGTTTAAGTTTGCCCCAGTATTGGCCAACAAGAACTCCAACATAAATGAGAGAAGAGACTGATTATCAATACCATTCCTAACAACATATATAAGTCAAAATGTCCCATATTGAGTGTTTTGCGGTAAAAATAGCACACACGTCATTATACATACATGTAGGGTTTGTGGTTGTACAAAGAGCTGCAGTTTCGTTGAATTTTAGCTACAAAACCACTGAACAAGATTTAAGGCAAAATCTTCCTGGATAGACGTTATAAAAGTTGAAAAAGTAAATAAAAGATGTAAATAGTTACAAGGATGACGTTAGCCATTTAAGTTCAAAAGAAAAACGGGATTCGCAAACCGTGAGCCAAGGAAGTTACATAAAAATGAAAGTTCCCTCCCACCTCGAGTGTGACATCACCATCAATCACGACAGTAACATGTAGCCTTAAACTCAAATATGAGTCCTAAAGTGACATTTTGATGGGAGACCAGTCTCATATTGGCTGCAGATGACATAATAAACAGCTTTTTATTATTCCTTGTTGCATTCAATGTATATATGGTTTGTATTAATCTTCACTAGCTTGAAATATATGTTTATTATGCGCGGCCCCATCAATAAAGCTAATGAGGATAAAGAGAAAGAAGAAAGAGCCATTAAGCCGAACATAAACCTTCAAGGAGGAGCCCCTGACTGTGGTTTCCTTGTAACCAACACTGAGACTGTGCACTTTATATTTCTGGCACTCTTCTTCTCCTTTTAGCGCCTAAAAGCTTCTCATTCTCCTTCATCCACCTCTTCAATGGATATGCGGCCTTTTACTTTTCCTCTGCCAGCTAACCTGCCTCCTCACATTTACCATCCAGTTTCTCCCGTGTTGCTGTTCCAGCTTCATTCAGCATGTCTCTTTTAGCCTTTTCTCTTCTGTTTGATACAGACACACACACAGGTCTGCACGCACACACTCCTCTCAGCAGTCCAGTCAGTCAGAGAGTTATTGGAGAGTGGCGAGCACACTGGTATCTGATCACTGTGACTGATGTTGTTGTTAACTTCAGAGGAAACGAGCACAAACGGGATACGCCGAGGATCTCATTCATTAAATAAACTTTAAGTGACGAATGCTGTTTTGGTTAACAAATAAAAAATTACAGCTACACAGAATAAGACTGAAAACATCCACCTTGATTTGTGGTGAGAGCCTTGAGACTCAATCAAATCCTTGGAAATTCAAGTCGTAAAACACAAACAATGAGTGAGCTGAAAGATGCTGAGGGGGGAAATGAAGAATCGGGTGTTTCTGTTGGTGAACAACTGCTTTTACATTACACATAGTTATGTAAACCATTGTTCATATTAAAAACAGAACTAGCGCAACTTTAATTCAATGTTTTTCAAGCCTAATAACCAACAACTTGATGGATGCAGGACATAAATCAGAACTGGAGTCCAACCCACTCCACCCTCTGTGAGTACATCAACATCCATATTTAACATAATTCAACCTGACGTACGGTTTGAAAACCACTTTTTTTTTGGGTTAAAAAGCCTCTTTGATGGAAATTGTATCAGAGTCATAATTTACTTCATTGTTTGCCATAATCCCCTTCTGCAACGTGGATAAAGATCAGTTCTGTCAGCTATTAAGTGTTGCTGCAGAAATTACCATACCACTATATGTCTACTTTCCCATTTTCAGTCACATTGTGAAATATGTTGTGTTTGCCATCAGTAGAACTGTCAGCAGTAGAACAAAGATAAAATGCGATTTCATATTTATGCACCGAACAAGCTGAATGGGATTCAGTAAACTATCAAATTAAATGTGCTCATTTAATTTTCACAGTTCACAGCAGCGGCAGTAGTAGCTGAAGGAGAAGTGCCACCTAAATGCCCTGTTTGTGGTAAATGTGTCATCTCCTCTCTAGATTCCTTCAGATTGAATTGACTGCTCAATTTTTTGTTGCCTGTTTTCCCATTCTTTCTCCTCCTCACTGACAGCTACTTTGCATTATGAAGCATTATCTACTTCTCATGAATACACAAGTGATGTTCGCTGGAAAATTTCCATGCCAAAATAAAGGGATTAATCAAAGTATCTAACACACACGAATACGGGGCACAAAAAGACCCAACGTACATAAATAGATACAAACACACACACACTTGTTCAAACAAACTGAACTCCTTTGCTTTGTCCAAGCACAGCTTTAATGCTCCCATACATCTTGAGCAGCAGCTTATTGGCTCTGGGCCTCGGCAGGGAATCAAGACAGTGTTCGTGTCCCTTAACACAGACGGTATTGGTTTACGCTCAGCGGCTGACCTTGAGGGAACCAAGCTGGCCCTCGGACAAATGAGTCACTGCATTGTGTTTCTATTGGGAGCTGCTATTAAATAGATCTGTTTACCAGGTGCAGAGGAACAGCGTATGTTTGTCTTTGCAGGACAAGAACACATGTTCATGTTGCACTTTGCTCAGAAAGTCCCCAAAGGCTGACGAGCTCTTTTCATTTGAGTCTGACAGTGAGAGATGAGGTGGGGAAAGTTGCATAAACCAGGCTGGAACAGATAAAGAGCTGGGGGAAAGAGAAGAAAGATTTCATAGAATTCCTATAACCGTTATCATATGGAGGTATTTATAATCCTCACAGTGGTGTCCCTTTATGTTGCCGCTCCAACCTTGAGAGTCATTGAGCAAAGTCTGAATGCCTCTGAGCAGAATATCTAATGATTAGAGGAAGCAAAACAACGCTGAAGCTCCATCTTCCATCACCGTTATTACCTGCTCCACCAGCCCGCCGCCGCTGCTGCCTCTCTCTGTCCTCGAGTGGCTCTCAGCCACAAGACAGACACGAACAGAACTGCCACAAGGACTCAACTCCAAAACACTTTTTAGCTGAATGCAGCCTCAAACACAAAACTGCCCAAAATATGAGCTAAATTAATGTGGAAGAGGGAGCTTTTAAGATGCTTTTCATTTCTCTCTCTGAAAAAGCAGAAAATACGTTTGAAGGCTGGATTTAAGCAGCATTAATTGATTTTTTTGCTGTTTGGGGGAACAAAGAGGACACATGAGATTTTATAATTTGCTTATTTTATCATATTAAGTTGCAGAAAAAAACCCTAAAATAAGCTAAAAGAGGCCAAAAAAGCTTCTTAGATCTGAGGGTAACTGCAGAATGGGCGATTATTCTGTGTTTAATATGTGCAACTTCTTTTGAATTACACTTCTTTTTTTTATTAAATGAAAACAGCGTTATGTGCTGCTGTAAAGGCTACTGCTAACTTCATGAGTCAAATATGTTGTAGTAAATTGGCTTTCATTTGGCTCAAATGGTAGTAGGCTACAAATGTTTATAATTCAGGTACAGATGCTCAGTCAGGAGGTAGCCAATATATGTTTGAACACTTAGTTACCTCCTTTACTCTTTAAATTAAATAGGGAGCAAGCTTTCAATACCAGTGAGCTATGAGCAATGGCAAGCTAACATAGCTTTTGTCAGTTAGCTAATTCAATAAGCTACGCAGAAGTTGCACTAGGCAGTTACAGAGTGTAAATATTTACTACACATTAAAGGAAACTGCAAAAAAAAACGCACAAACTACCTTTGTGAGTCTTCAAACTAAACAGGTAGAAAGCTAACAACAACAGTATGCTAATAGCAACAGCCAGCTAACGTGAGTTTTGGCACTTAGCTTTTTCAATTTGCTATAGTTAGTTACTGGGTGTAAATATTGACTAATAACTATGAAATTAAATGAAATAACAATGAAATTGTCTTAAAATACATAAAAATACTTTTGTTCCTGTTTAAACTAAACAAGCAGTAAGCTAACAACACCAGTGAATTAACATCAAAGTCAAGCTAACGTAAGTTTTATCCCTTAGCTAGTTCAATTAGCTATGCAGCAGTTACAGTTACCAGCTATTGGCTGTAAAATCTCCTAATCTCGACAACAATGTGATTGAAAGTGTGTTTGAAACTTGCATTAACTACCTTTGTTAGTTTTTTAAACTAATCAGGTAGTAAGTTAACAACACCAGTAAGCTAACAGCAAGCTAACGTGAGTTCTGGCACTTAGCTAGTTCAGTTCACTACCCAACAGCTGCAATTGGCAGTTACTGGGTGTAAATATTTACAAATCTTGATAAGAAAATGTGTGAAATTCTGTTTAAATACATTAAGCATATCTGGGCTTAATTTTTATTTATGAGGAGCTGGTGAAATTGGCTCCAGGAGGGCAAAAATAATAATATCTCTGGTGATAGTGGCATGTTAAGGAGAGAAAAATATGCATTAATGACCTTTGACTACACATATTCGCACTGCTGTGTTGAGTATTCCCAATCCAGTGTCTGTTTGTAGCTCACTAAAACCATGGCTCGTACACACAGTTCACACAAAGTTTCCTTTTCTTATAAATACTGGAGCCGGCAGTGGGAGCAGCTTTGGATGTCAGTTGACAGACACATGACTGTTGGCAGAGCTTCTGTGGCTTGGCAGCAGCGTAGGCGGCATATTACTGGTCTGTATCCGGGTGTGATGCTCTCACTGGCACGAGCATTCATTAGAAATAAGGCACAGGCTTGACCAACATGTCTGCACAACCCACATAAACTCACACAGGCAGGTAAAGCGCCACTAGAGGTCTCTCTGTATGAGCGCGACGCTGCTCTGTCGAGAGCTCATTTCTCTCAAGCAGACCCCGGGGAGAGGGAGTGGATAGAGGAGATGTGAGGACAGGGCCACTCTCTGGAAGTAGAGCTCTCTGACAGAGAAACAAGGACAGCAAACGTGAGCTGAGCCTCTAATGCCCTCCAGACCAAGACTTCCTTTAAGGTTTCTGAGACGCTGTGAGGTGCAGCAAAGTCAAACGGCACTGTGAATAGCCTGGAGGAGTTTACCGATTATTTCAGCCTCGTTTCCTGTCCAAAGCAGACATTTCCACCACAAAAGAAGTGGCGAGGTCACTTTAAAAGATGAGTGTTTCTCACAGTGATGCACATAAATGGAAAATCTTAATGTCATAAAATAAACTCTGAGAAAATGTGAATGACATTCTGTATCATCATTGATAAAAAATGAGAAGACACTGGCCTCGTCTTGGATTTATGATCATGTGTGACACAGCGAGACATCTGTGCCAGTAATCATGTCAGAGAGTGTAGCTCTCCCTTTCATCTGCATTGTATTACATAATGACAGAACCGGGGCCGTTATGCAATCTCTGTTACTGTGGGGCTAGCCTGGATTTTAATTGGAGACTGAATTAAGGACCATCCCGACCGTAAGTAGGCTCGAAAGTAGAGAGAGAGACTGAATAATTCTTAATCGAATGGGAGGAAATTTTACTGCCTGATTTATGGAGAATTTGTAATATGTTGCCTGTGGGGGAGATTAAGCTAAGTTTCAGTCCTGAGGCATGCTGCACTGAGGAATCAGGTACACTGCAATAATGAATATGACAAAAAACTCTTTTAATTGAAACGAGTTATCAGTCATACCCTCGAAACTTCTGAGCTTTTCTCCTGTGAATGCACAATAAGTTGGTTTGGATGAGACGTGTTCCCGCTGCTTTGATGTTGTGAAGCGAAAGGCTGATGAGAGCGCTGGACATCAAGGTCATGTTTGTTCTCTAAAAATTCTCTCCGGCAAGAAAACAGAGAATTTCTGATTTCTGATGGGGGAGAGGGAATGCACTGCAAACTTTAGGGAGCAGCCGTGCTAAAATATATTGACATGAGTCACAAGCAACACATCAGTGGCAGTTAGGGGCGTATGAGGGCTTTTCTTCTTCTTGCAAATCCCTGTTTTAATGCAGTTTTAATGCTGTTTCAAGCCTGTAAAACCCACAAACTGCCAGCAAGTTTGTAAGACATGTTCTCTTTAAAAAATGAAAGCGTTTATCATAGCCAGAAACTGTAAAAAGTGAAATTATTGTTAGATTTTCACATTTCAGACACTGTTTGAAGAATTAATGTGGGATGAATGCTCCTGTCAAGAAAATAACTACATTATTTAAGTCTGAAATAGTGGTTTGCCAACAAAATCACTGCATTTTTTTTATGTCTTATTTAAGATTTTGCTAAATAAAAATAATTTGCCCTAAAAAGATCACGTTAAAAACATTAAATTATGCGCTCTTTTAATGAAAACAAGAAGCCAAGACTGACAACAATCATGTCACAAAAAATCTGTGAAACTTTGATTTCCCTGCAGTTTATTTACACAGAGCTGAGAGGAGAGGACAAGACAGGTTGTAAAACGTAAATAGTTTAATTTGTATAACATTTTTCCTGATATTAGTAACACATGTGGGCACTTGGAAAAATATTAGATAGATGGATTCAATTTTTCCTAATTTTTTAATAATTTTCTTTACACAATAGCACAATTATTATGTGTTTTGATCGAAGGAATGGATTGACATTTTGGGAATGCTCGTCTGATGAGTTTGTTGAAGAGATCAATACTCGCCTCATATTTTTCAGTTTAATTTGAAGCCGGCAGCTTTTCAGCTTTAATATTAAGATACTGTGACGTGAACAGAACCGGTTTCCGATGGTTGTGTTAAGCTAACCATCTCCTATTTATTACAGAGATGTGAGAGTGAAATGGATCTCCTCATCTAACTCAATAAAGCAACTAACTATATTCAACAAAATGTCAAACTCTTCCTTTCAGTTCAGTCACATTTGGATAAAGATCCTATTCAAGATTTTCTTCTCTGTGCATGTCGGGGTTCTTCACCTGCCACATCCACCTGTCTGCATTCATCTTGACTTTGTATCTGAGAATGTGTACGCGATGTCTGAGAGCGCTGCAAAGCCTTCAAGTGTCTGAAATAATAAGTGTGTGTGTGTGTGAGAGAGAAAGAGAGAGAGACACACAGAGAGAGACAAACAATGAAAGTGTGTGTGGGCTCATCAAAGAACAGCAGCGGGTTGAATCAACTCGAGGGAGCCATGAGGAGCAGCATATATTCATCATTAGCTTCCAGCACACACACACACGCACACACACACACACACACATGTATGTATGCAAATATACACAATGCATGCAACTCCTGCTCCCCACCCTCCTGCCCACACTGTCATCAGTGAAACCTGCTCTGAGCTGTAATCCTCACGGACCCTATAGAGCCACGTTCAGTCAGTCAGCAGTCTGCATCACTATGGCAATGGCCTAAATTCCTCCTCAGTGTGTGTATATGCATGCATACTATGTGTGTGTGTGTGTGTGTGAATGAGAGAGCCTTACTAGTCTTGTCCTTGTGCATGTTAACAGTGCATGTGTCTACAGTGTTATGTAAAGAAGCATATTTGTGTTTAATACAAACAGTAATATATTGCAGCTTGTTTGGCAGGTTTTTAAATGACACATATTGGTGTGTTTGGCTGATCTGGTGCCCCAGTTAGAAGGAGATACATACACCAGGATGGAGCCCGACTGATACTGAGGTTTTCAGGCCGATGCCGATATTCGCATATAAAAACATCAATGATCTACAGGAGATCTGCATGAAGGAACGGGCCAAACTACCAGCTGCAGTGTGTGCAAACCTGGTAAAGACTTACAGTAATCGAAGAATTGAGCTGAACTTTGGTTGTTGACCAAATACTTATTTTCCACCATAATTTACAAATAAATTCTTTCAAAATCCTACAGTGTGAGCTCCTGGATTTTTTTTTCACAGTTGAAGTGTTACTCTGATGATTACAGACCTCTGTCATCATTTAAAGTGGGAGAACTTGCACAATCGCTGGCTGACTAAATGCTTTTTTGTAAAATGTTGATCTAGTGAGTTGAAGCTCTTAAAAATCTCATACAGGTGAAGCTGTGCTGAAAAATGACACGGTAACCATTAATTTAAGGGGTATATATATACAGGTGGGAGGGGTTTAAGGGATTATTATGTTTATTATTATGTTTGTACATTTAGTTTTACATTCCTGGATACCTATTTTTTTGTACAGGCAAAAACAGCCAAAGACTCTAAAGGGTTAAATAATCGTGACCTCAGTGTTGACAAGAATTATTCTGATATTTTGCTCGAATCGAGCAGCTCCAACCAGAAGGACATTTACCAACACCAACCGCTTTATTTTCTCTGACGACCTTTCCATAAACCTTGAATATGATTTTAATCATGTGGATGAAAAATATTCTGTTTTCTTCAACACATGTAGCTGAAAATGCCTTATTTTACAGCAAAAGAACAGGTAGAAATGCTTGGTTTTGGTTGGAAATATAGCAGAAACTAACAATAATACAGCCCAATATAAATGATGAATTAGATTTTTATAAACACTGCACACAGCGGTAAACATACAGTATATAATCTGGCTACAAAGATGAGAGTCACAACTTTTCTTTCAGGTGATAAGAGAAGATTCTGAAAATACCTACAGAATACAAAGTCCTGGATGTATAATCATGCAAAAAAAAGAGCTAAAATTACAACATTTATCACAACTAGAAACCCAAATTCTTGTCAGATTTTCTCATTTCAGACACAAATGATGTGGGATGAACGCTCTTCATCTGGAAGAAATCACCACAATTCTGCTCACAATAGTCATAATTACTCAGAATGACTTAATTCTTCATGTCTCATTTCAAATTTCCTCCAATAAAAATCAATTACCCAAAATAGATCCAGTAATAAGACAAGAGGAGTCTTCAGCATATAGAAACTCTGAGTCTTAGCTTCAAAGCTAACGGTGATATCGGGTCTTGTGTGGTCTTCCTGTCTCGTTAACAATGCTGCTGCAGCTCTGAACCCGTGATCCCATTAAAACAAACACAAGTAACAACAGCATGCGCTTGACACTTATAGATGAGGTTATCTGTGCATGTTCACAGCATGAAATATTGATTGTAACCGCAATGCATATTTACAATTCCAACGTGCGCTCCTCGGCAGTGGAAATGCCACTTGTTGTCTAATTAATTTACCTCAACAGCGTTTATAAAGTGCTGGGAAAGGTTGCACGGAGCTTGATCTAAAAGCTCTCTGACACAGAGCAGACTGAGGACGGTTTCACACTGCGCTCGGCTTTTATCAGACTCAACGCGGAGAGGCGTGTGTAGGAAGGCTATTGTGCTCGAGAGCTCTGCAGAGGTCAAAACAAAGTTGTTGAGAAATTGCTCCATTCAACTGAGGTAAATGCGGTGAATTGATTAGTAGGGGGGAAAAAAAGTTTGAAAAAACAACATCATGTAGCTCGGTGTGTTTGTCAGGCGAGAGAACAAATGAATAAAACCCCTGGGAATAACATTTGGATCTGAAATACATCAATTGCCTGAAATTTCAAGTGCTTTGCTTTTGAAATAAATCAAAGGATTTAACAGAAAACCTTTAAAACATCATGTTTCTTAGTTGAATTCTGCTAAAAATGGATAATTAAGAAGCAATTTCTCAAAATTGGCATATTTTTCTCCTAAATATGGTGGCATGCTTTTAATTCATTCTTGAGTGCATCATTCTGCTTTTTGATTGTCGGTAACACCTGAAACCCAGCGGCGAATTGTGCAAATGACTAAGTCTGAGGAGACATTACATGACATTTAGACTGATTACATCCACTGTTTGGCCATCATGACGAAGCTTAAAGATCAGACAGAGGTGGTGAAGGTTTGAATCAGAGGTGTGCGAAGGTTAAGGGCTTTAATCACCGGCTCTCACACACGGTTGTGACACAATGTATTTCTGTGCTTCTCCACAAGAAGCTGGTCAGTGGCTCAATTATTTGTAAGAGGAGAATAGTAAAGAGTGTCAAGATACTTCACTTTCAAGCCTGTTTTGATTGACTGCAACATCAAAAACATTCTATAATCGACAAACCAGTGGAATAAGTTAAAATTATTGGACATTCTTTATCCAGCAATTACAAGAATTACGTCTTGAGATTGAAAACCTCCAACAACCAGTCAAGTTACAGTCGTTTGTCCAGACTTGAAAGCCATGACAGTCAACAGTTCTTAAGAAAGCTACGAATTCTAAAGCGTGGATCATCAGATCATCAACACACATTTCAAGGTGGACACCCAAGAATAGTGTCACCACTTCCACATCCGACAAAATATGAATCATGATCACAATTCCCCCTCCTGTTCTGAGTTATGGTGTTGAATCACCAGAAAAACGACTCTGCAGAGCATTAAGTGTGACAGTGAACTTTTTGATATAAAAAGTTCATCATTTAATCATTTTATCCTATTAGACATTTATGTGAATTAGTCATATTTATCATTTTTAGATTTAAGACCACCAAAAACAAGTTATGTGAAATCACAACGACCTTGATGTTCAACTTCCAGAATCCACTTAGTTCATCATTGAGTCCAAGCGAATGTTTTTACCAAATATGAAAACATTTCCTCAAGGTGTTACTGGGAGATGGATGGAAGAGATATGAGGGCCCCAATAGCCTTGATCTACAACTTACAAAACCCACTAAGTTCATCCTTGAGTCCAAGTGGACGTTTGCGCCAAATTTGAAGACACTCCCCCCAGTGTTCCTGACACATATCACTTTAACTAGAATGGGACCATTATGGGGTCACAATGAACAGGGACTACAACTTCCAGAATCCAGGCAGTTCATCCTTGAGTCCAAGTGGATGTTTTTACCAAATTTGAAAACATTTCCTCAAGATGTTACTGGAAGATGGATGGAAGAGATATAAGGGCACTAATAGCCTTGATCTACAACTTCCCAAATCTAACACATTCATCCTTGAGTCCAAGTGGACGTCTGTGCCATATTTAAAGAAGTTCCCTCCAAGTGTTCCTGACAAATATCACTTGGACGGATGTGAGGTCACAATGACCTTGAACTACAACCTCCAAAACCCACTCAGTTCATCCTTGAGTCCAAGTAAACACTTGTACCAATTGAAAGAAATTCCCTCAATACATTTCAGTGGATTACCTGACAACATAATGCTGGTGCAGAGGCATGAAAATCAGCCCACTGCCTACAAATAAAGATATGACCTCAGAGCTGGGAGAAAAGAAATGCAAGATAAAGGGTTCTCAAAAGCTTATTATTCGTCTTTTAATAATGGAAGATTTTGGATCTGAAAACCTTGAATTCAGGACTTCTTCTGCTTTGCCTGTAACTGTGCTGCTGTCTTCACCAGGTCGCCTCTGAAAATGGGATCAGTGATCTCAATGGGACTAACCTGGTGAAACACATGTTGAGTAAAAAAATAAGATAAATCAACCTAAAAGAATGCACGCTTCACTTGTTCTCAGCGTTAAAGCAGAAGAAATTCTGTCTCTTCCAGACGTGGCGGTCACATTCTCATGTGAACCTGTTGTTATATGTGTTTGTTTCCCACATCAAACTCATTATCAGGTATGTAATCTCCAAATCCGGCTTCTTGTCAAGTGTGGATAGCTTTACAGCAGCAGAATGAGAATGAATGAAGGAATAAAAGAAGCCTGCTCTGCCTTCTGTTCCTGAGAATTGAACATAATAGCGCTCTACCACCTGTGCTTGTTGCAAATCATCCTTTTCCATTACGTCTCTAAATAACAAGTGACCGACGCCAGGCTCCCCTCGCTGCTAAAGGTAGCCAAATAAGACGTCTCGCTCCATCTGGGAGTTTATCGATTGCTGGTCCTTGAGAAAACATCAGATTTTTTTTTTTTTGCGGCAGGTGGTCCGGAGAGGTAATGTGCACTTTAATAATCTTTACGCTGATGCTGATTACGGAGAAGGAATGAGTTTATAGTCTGACAAACCCTCCGCAGACCAGCACTGACATCACGTCTGTCTCCATGGCAATGAGGAAAGAAACGTAGGCTGCTGGTGTCTGGATGCAGGCCGTGTGAGGAGAGGAAGAGAGACAGAGATAGAGAGAGACAGACAGAGAAAGAGAGTGTCGGAAATCCTCTAGGAGAGGCGTGAAGGAACATAGTGTCAGGAAGTTACCAGCTCTGAATACTAATATCCGAGGCTATAGATGGACAGGCGGGCACGTGCACGCACGCACAAACACACGCACAAGTCAGGGGCGTGCTTGCTGCCGCTGTGTCTCTCTCAGTTTTGTCAACAGTCAGTTGGTATCAAGTGAAAAATAGCCTTTGAGCACAAATGTCACAGGAGCCAACGGTGACATTAAAGCCTATTGGACTAAAGCTTTAGCTTGCTCCCTCCGCAGAGAGAGGGGAGAGGGCCGAGGGGCACGGAGAGCGGAAAACAGATGAATAAGATAACCTCCTGACATATCGCGCTATATGTCAATTTCACACCTTGAAAAACAGCTGAGAGAGAGAGAGGCTGTGGTCATTTCTATTCAGGCTTCAAAACCTGTCAGAACCTTTAAAATGTTTTAATTTTTCATCACTTTCAGGCTTCGATTTAAATCAGGTGAAAACCTTCAAACTGGAAACAAAAAGTCTGTGTAAGCGAGCACGCTATGCACAAGCGTTTTGTTTTTCTTTGATAAAAAGCTGATTCATCTTTGCAGAAGAAGCGCATTCAGGTTTCAAGGGCCTCCTCCTCAAAGTCCAGCCCAGTAACTGTGGGAAATAGCTCTGGCCCTGCAGATATGCCCTCGTAATGATGATGTGTTTCGGGTGGTGTGGGTTGCAGGTGAACGGGTAAAGGACAGAGACGTGAGAGTCGCTAAGAAACCGTCCTCAGCAGCTGCTCTCAGTCTGTTTTCAGGAGGTAAACATCTCCGTGCACGAGTTACGGAGTATTTCCCTCAGAGCAAACCTGCAGCATTACTGACTTACGCACAACCTTTGCATATGCTGTCGATGTCAACATCCATAAAAGTCATTTTGTGTTCTTTCTTTCACTTATGAATGCCAACAGCATCAGGTCAGTACGCCTCTAATATCGTATCTAATCTAAACCGCCTCACTAAAGCGAGTCAGTGGCAGGTGGGTGGACGTCAAGAAACACAAACAAACAGCTGATATATATACATATATATACATATCTCATGCTTTATTTGTTTTAAACGACATCTGTTTAACACAAGAGAGTCGTCTCTGTATTAACTTAAGGGCTGTAGTCAAATTGAGAGTGCTGGAGAGGCAATAACTGTGTTTTTGTGGTCCATTCACAGCAGCCTTACGACATAATTACCAATTAAGGAGGTTGTGTTTTTGGGTTTCTGGCTGGTTTCTTTGTTTGTTGGTCTGTTGGTCGGTCTGTCAGCGTGATTACAGAAAAACTAACGGCCTGATTTTGATGAAACTGGAGGAGGAAGTTTGTATTGTAGTTTGGAAAAGCAATAGAAAAAACACAGCATACCACCACATTTAACATGCACTACTGACAGAAGAAAGTCAGCCTCACAGACGGTAAAATGTAAAAAACTGTATAAGTGGAGACATGCAAAAGAGATGTACAGCCATTTTTAGAGGTGGTGCTATTAGACGAATATATCGGCTGTTCATGGCTGGTTGTTTTCTTGGACAGGGGTTAAAATTGTCCAAAATTTGGACAATAATAAACAACAAATAACAGCTAATTCATGTATTTCTAAGACTATTTAGGGATCCCGGTATGAAGAATAATCAAATACACCATCCTGAAGAAAGGCAGTGCCAGTTTTTTCCCTCGGTATTCATGGTACCAATAGATGCCTAACATTTAGTTTCATATAATTCCAGTTTCTTTGGGCTTTAAAACTGAACCAGCCATAGCATATATTATTTAGTTCTCTGCTTAGCTTCTCACTTTCACCACGTTTAGTTTCGCCTGTCATATCTGGTGCTTCCTCACTTTTTCTTGGCCATTGCCTCTCTACTCTTGTACTTAAAGAATAAAAGAAAATTAAAGAAAATGTGAATTTGTGACGTTTCCATCAGATGGATTAGAGCAAATAAACAAAGCTGCAGTGACGACGTTGGCCAGAAGATGGCAGTGTGATGCGTTTCTTTAGGCTAATCTGTCAGTAAACAGTAGAAGAAGAAGAGAGAAAACAACAACTGGACAACTTGTAATTGTTCTTTCATGTCAGTTCGGAAACAGCTGATGAGTCATGTGAGTTAAATGTTCGCTAAGTCAGAACTTTTTCGTAAAAAACTTTTCCATCTCCAGTTTACCGCCTTTTCACTATTTTTCAAAACCACCTCAAGCAAAAATTTTAATACACCTTTTTTGAAAGTTTTATCAGATTTTCGGTGTTTCCATCAAGCTTCTTTCATGCATATCTTCATAATGCTCATAGAAATTAATCAATGCAAACACGACTACTTTTACTTGAGCTCGCCAGGCTGCAGTTTTCTTTTTTTCTTTCTCTGAAAGTTCTGCATAAAAAAGGGGATGACTGGACTTCCGGTGACGCCATGTTCGAAGTTACAGCCTAAAAGTTGAGCTCCGTCCGTACAAATATCTTACCCCTAACAAAAGAACTAAAAACTCGGCAGAATCGCTGAATTCAGGATGGCAACGTCTACCAGACACAAAGGAACAAGTAAGCACGAGAACCAGAAGGATAGAAGTGATAATTTGAAGCAGCTAACAATTCAAGCCTCCAGTGGTGCAACCGAAGCTAACACGCAGGGCCAAGAATCCAAAATATTAGCGGAGCTAGCGAAGCTAAGGGAAGAAAACCTGGAAGGTCACACCCAAACAAGGATGACGCTGACAAAGCTAGAAAACTCCATGCAAGAACTGAAAGGTGAAATGACAAAACTTGAGAAACGAACCATGGAGGCGGAGGGCCGTATTAGCAATGCGGAGGACACCGCCATGAGACATGAGAG
>CAFUXE010000391.1:822461-837452 GCA_903364295.1 Serranus cabrilla | reverse complement strand
ACAGCAGCCTTACGACATAATTACCAATTAAGGAGGTTGTGTTTTTGGGTTTCTGGCTGGTTTCTTTGTTTGTTGGTCTGTTTGTCGGTCTGTCAGCGTGATTACAGAAAAACTAACGGCCTGATTTTGATGAAACTGGAGGAGGGAGTTTGTATTGTAGTTTGGTAAAGCAATAGAAAACACAGCATACCACCACATTTAACATGCACTGCTGAGAGAAGAAAGTCAGCCTCACAGACGGTAACCTCTAGAAATCTGAAAATGTAAAAACTATAGAAGTGGAGACATGCATAAGAGATGTACAGCCTATTTTAGAGGTGGTGATACTGGAGAAATATATCAGCTGTTGAGTACTGGTTGTTTTCTTGGACGGGTTAGAATTGTCCAAATTTGGGCCACATAAACAACAAAAAACAACATATTCATGCATTTCTAAGACTATTTAGGGATCCCAGTATGAAGAATAATCAAATACACCATCCTGAAGAAAGGCAGAGCCAGTTTTTCCCTCTGTATTCATGGTACCAATAGATGCCTAACATTTAGTTTCATATAATTCCAGTTTCTTTGGGCTTTAAAACTGAACCAGCCATAGCATATATTATTTAGATCTCTGCTTAGCTTCTCACTTTCGCCACGTTTAGTTTCGCCTTTTTTTGGGACATTTCCATCAACTGGTTTAGGGCAAATAAACAAAGCTGCAGTAACAGATTTTGGCCAGAAGATGGCAGTGTTCTGTGTTTCTGTAGGCTAATCTGTCAGTAAACAGTAGAAGAAGAAGAGAGAAAACAACAACAAAAAAGAGATTGGACAACTTGTACTTGTTCTTTCATGTCAGTTCACAAACAGCTGATTAGTCATGTGAGTTAAATATTCGCTAAGTCAGAACTTTTTCGTAAAAAACGTTTCCATCTCCAGTTTACCGCCTTAACTATTTTTCAAAACAACCTCAAGCAAAAAATTTTATGCGCCTTTTTGAAAGTTTCATCAGGCTGCAGTTTGCTTACATCTTTACATGAGCAGGAGTTGATCTACCGTCGAAAAAGCCTGAAAGTTCTGCATAAATAAGGGAATGACTGAGTGACAGGTGGGTGCCATCACAGGTGGCGTGTTTCAGCAACAGGCTCTTTGCTCCTTTCACGGATTAAC
Source organism: Serranus cabrilla (assembly GCA_903364295.1). Classification (NCBI taxonomy): domain Eukaryota; kingdom Metazoa; phylum Chordata; class Actinopteri; order Perciformes; family Serranidae; genus Serranus; species Serranus cabrilla. The sequence continues at coordinate 836,303 of CAFUXE010000391.1, read as the reverse complement.
TGGGAGTTAGCAGGAGTCAGGCACTGCCAAGATAACAACAGTTGGAGCCACCCACATTAAGCTCTTCATAAATCTACGGATGGCGTCACGTCAACATCCATATTTTATAGTCTATGGTATGTTTTAACCACTATGAAGTGAGGAAAGCTGCTGTAATTACTACAGTTGTTGGGGACGTTACAGGAATAAATGTTGGACTCTTCTTCTTTGTTTTCCTCCCGGTATTTAAACTCTCCTCACTCATTTGCAGTCACAGCAGGTTGATTTTGTATCAGCGGTGATGAGGGGGTTTGAAGCACGTAGAAAAACTGACGTCAATGCTACCCCTCTATATAGTGCACCAAGATTTCTCTCTTTCTGCTTGGTAATCCAAGTGGGTGTGTATGCAGATGGTAAGAGCTTCACACAGTGGATCTATCCCACAAGAAGATAACAGAAAACAGCATTAAGGAAAGCAGCAAAGATGGGATGTTTCTTAGAATTACAGTGTGCCGCTATAGAGTTCACTGGTTTTTCTACAGGATTAAAGTCTGGGATCTGACTGGGCCATCCCAGGATACTGATCTTCCTTTTGTCAGTCATTTCCGGCTGGATTTGGCTGTGCATTTTGGCAGCTGCTGAGAAACGAGGATTTAATGACAGAGATTGGGCCGACGATACAGTGACAGATTTATGTTCGGACCCTAGATTCAACCTGGATGAAGAGCTGTGTCACATTCTGCACACTGGATCAAAAAAAACAAAAAAAAAACAAGGCCAACCAGTCGGATTTTGGCTTAAGCCTCCGGTGGCGTCGTGAGGAATCCCTGGCGATGGGATCTTCTTGTGTATCTCTAAACAGCGTTGACCTATTTGTTTGGTTAAGTCACCCGTCTAAATATAGACGTTTGGGGGATAGAAAGAGACAGAAGAGGCAAGAATTATCAAAGCACGTTCTGGTTGGGCTCAGTTTGAATTAAATCCACTTTTTCCAGGAGGATAAAAAAAAAAAACCCGGGAAGGGGTGGAGAAGAAAGGAGACAAGGAGGAAGCAAGACAAAGGAATAAAGGAACATAATTAGCTGAGACAGATGAAGCCGGGGAGGCAAAGCAAACAGAGAACGGTGGCCTGCTTGATGTCACGTACTATTTGACTGCAGCACATTCCCCCTCCTGCTTTTACCTGCTGCTTTTTTTGCTCCAAATATCAGCAGGCTGCTAACGGCCTCTGAAGTACGGAGCGTTATGTTTCCATTTCTGGGAGGGAATGCTGGATTGGGCTGGATTGTACCTGTTTACTGCACCAAACACTTTGGTTGGTTCATCAAAGTGTCTCTTCTTGTTCACTTGGAGAAGCACGGAGGTATTGATTCTGCTGCTTTGTTAGCCTTTCTTTATAAAAACAACACCTCCTTCACTGCACAGTCGTTGCACTTTAGCAGCTCTGTGCATCGTTTCATCCCATGTATGATTCTCATGTGTGGGTGGATGACTGGTATATGCAAGTAAGCTTGTACATATTTTTCCTGTAAGACCTCTTGTACATGTGCGTGCAGCTTCAATCAGTGTTGTTCCTTCCCAGGCACAATGCTTGTTCACCTAATCCAGTCCCAGTGCTCTAATTGGCTAACTGCAGCCATTTTCTCTGCTCCGGGGAGCGTGGAGATTAGGGGGAGTGTGTGCTCTGAGCTGCCCGGCGCCTAAATGAGTCACGGTGTGGGTACAGTGTCTCTCCGAGGGATAGATGGAGCACGCCCACACGCACGAAAATCAGACCGGAGAAATGTTCTCCAGACTCACCACGAGACTTTCTGCGCCAGGATCCACATGAAACATATGTTGGGGGGGTTTTTATGATCCGTCTTTCTGATGTCACAGGCTGAAACTCTCCCGTCAACCTTTGCAAATGTGTCCGTGTGAGTAGCTGAGGCCATAGTTGCACCTGAGCTTACCTGACTCCTGCTGGGAGACGTCCTGCCCTCATGTAAGCATCAATAATGTATGTCGCCCGCGGCTAAACACCCTGTTACACTCTGCACAATACTCACGGCTCCGCCATGCTTCTCCACACGCTACCACCGCCACGTTCTGCTGTAGGCTCGTGATGCACTATTAAAGATGTGGATTAAATCACACACTCCAACTCCAGCTTGAAAATAAATAAAAAAAAGAGTCTATTTTCAGCTTTAATTTGATCCATTACAGGACACAATGCCCGATTTAACCGTGTATTTCATTAAGATACACAAATTCATACAGCTTCATGGTACAATTAGTGCTGCACCAGTGCAGAGACTGACCTTAATAAACCAATCGCTTATTGGCCAGATGTCTCTGGTCCACATTAGACACTCTGTCAGAGTCAACGTGGTTATGCAGTTTAGCTAAAAATAGAAATAATGCTGGTTTTAAAACAAATAATCATACATTCAGTGCTGGTTGGGTGGACCGGTGTTTGGCGTGATTATTCCCCTCTTCCCTTGTATTTTATTCATTCATATTCCTTTTCTTTTTCTTTTCTTTTGGAATTATCATTCTGTAAGAAATGTGCAATTAAGGGCGCTTTCACAACGCAAAGTTTTGTCCATTTGCATCAAACTCTGGTGCTGTTAAATCCTTGTTTTGGTTCGTTTGGTCGATTGTGAACACTCCAATCGGAAGATTTGGGGATGTCTGCAAGAAGCTGTCATTGAATTACATTTTTATGTAATTCTAAGCCACATATTTTAAGATCTTGGTGGTTTTTAACTTCCCTTTAGATGGTTTTACTGATCAGACATGTGGATCTTACGTTATCAAGAGAGACAAGCTGAGCAAATGTTAGCAGCCTCTCTGCCGTGAACCAGACCGCATTGAAAAAACACTGATTTTAAACATGAAACTGCTTTATTTGGTGTTTTTACAGGTTTGAATCAGCTGGTTCATTTGTTTTAGACAGGAGGAGATCTCTGTGGCTAATTCTGCTCATGCAATGACGGCGTTACTTTGATAGAGAGACCCCTAGTGGCAGAACATTACATATTTAAGTCACTAAAAATGGCTTCCTAAATATGAGGATTTGCTGCTTTCCTGTAGTTTAATATCACTGCAAACAAACATGGATTTCAGTGTTGAGATACCTAATCTCCTTAATCTACTGCGGTTTGAATTTTACCTCATTTGTATGCAAATTCAATTATGTGTAAACCTGAAACAGGGTTTTTCTGCCCAAAAGTCACCACTGACTCCCCTGAAATAGCCATCTATAATGTGAGGTCGTGGGTCAGTTAATCAGTGTATGAGTGAATTATGACCCCAATCAGTTCAACACGGTGAAATGGACAGATGCTAAATAAAGGGAGGAGAAGGTGTTGGATTCATCACTGTTGGAGGTTTAGTTTTAAGAACTGGGACGACAATGCAGCCAAATTTCAGAGTAAAAAGCTGCAGGATTTGATGCAAGTTGGGACATTAAAAGCACAAACACTAGCTGCAGCTTTGGTGGTGCTTCAAAAAAAATGCTGACACACTTAGATTAAGTTCCTCTTCCCATTCATTTTTGTTCTCTTTTTGGATTTTTTCATGAATATTGGAGCCGGCAGTGGGAGCAGCTTTGGATGTCAGTTGACAGAGCTTCTGGGGCTTGGCAGCAGAACAGGCAGCATATCACCGGTCTGTATCACGGTATGATGCTCTCACTGGCACGAACACGCAGTAGAAACTGACCAACATGTCTGCACAGCCCGTATAAACTCACACAGGCAGGTAGGACAACCACTAGAGGTCTCTCTGTATGAGCGAGGCGTCGTGCTGGCGAGAGCTCATTTCTCTCGAGCGCACCCCGGGGAGAGGATAGAGGAGAGAAGATGTGAGGACAGGGCCACTCTGCTGTCCTTGTTTCTCTGTCACAGAGCTCCGCTTTCCGAACGTGAGCGGAGCATCTAATGCCCACCAGACCAAGACTACTTTTAAGGTTTCTGAGTCAAGTTAAACGGCTCGGTGGAAAACAGCCAGAAGGCGCTTTCTGATCATTTAAGCTTTCCTGTTCAAAGAAAAAAAAACGCTCCTAGCTCTGCTCCAAAAGTCATTAAAAAATATGCATTTCATTCAGAAAGTGTCTTTTGCTCAATTAGGGGAGCATGTATTGTTGAGCAGCGAGGAAAGTACGAGTGAATCCGCTCCAGTTTGAGAAGGAAAGGATCTATTTACATGTGTAAGTATCTACCAGGAGAGGTTCAAGCTATAATCCCATTAATCAGTATAATTGGCTCATAATTGGCTCTCGTCAAGTCCCTACAGATGCCATCACTCAAGCCTCAACGTTACTGCCAGGCGTCTTAAACACTGGCTGGCCGTCCCTGCAGAGTGGATACAGGTTTCTAATCTCTGCCGGTACAGTACAGAAGCAGACAAAGTCACACTATCAGCCCGTAAACAGGCCATAAGTAAATAACCTGCTGAGACGACGCTTGCTGCAAAGCACAAACATCTGCCCACGTATCCAAAAATAAGACTGCGCTGACAGGATTCAATCACATTCTTACTGCATGTGTGTGTGTGTGTGAGCAGGTGGACCTGTGAGACAGGAGACTGTAATGAAACCAGACGTGTACACCTCACTCAGGTGACGGATGTGTGTTGCCGGTGGGAATTGGTCTTTCTGTTTCGGAGCGCTAACATGGCTGTGAGAGCCGACATGTTGGCCACTTAACAACAGCAGTGCTGGGCTTCAATAACAGTCGTCTGAATCCAGAATCCAATGGAACCTCATCATGCAGCGTTAGGTTTAATAACTGTTATTAACTCAAGTTATAAATAGCTGAAACTCAAAGATGTGTGTGGGAGTTCACTCACATCTGCACACCGTAGTTTGTAAGCTACTTGCTTATTGTTATCTTAACAAAGGATCAAGAGACTGTGCAATGTAAAAGGGGTCTCTTGTTGATGTGAACCCTGAAAGAATTTCCAGATTTTGCAGTTCTTCTCAGCTTTACGACCCGTTTTAGCATCTTTCAGCTCATTGTTTTGGTCTTACGAACACAGCTCACTTTCCAGCCGCAGCATGCAGATGTTTTCAGCGAAGAAAGCTCTGATAATCCAACAAACAAACAAACTGATAAAGTTAGCATCTTACTGGTAGCGGAGCTTTTAGAAGATAAAGAGAGTTATTTCCAACAGGAGTTGGTGGAGACCAAAACAAAGTGAAAAGTGACTTGCTAGCCCCAGAAACTGACATATTTGGGTATTTTTTCAGCCTGGAGCCAGTTCCAAAACACAACTTTTAGGTGCAATGTGTAAAATATGGGCAGATTTTGTGTTAAAAATATTACAAATATGACTTAATATTATCAACAGAATGTGAAGAAGAGACAGTTTGGATGTTTTGTATTGTGTTGCAAAGATATCTAGTAAAATTAGCGTGCTGATGACTTTAAATTGACACTGTATGGACCCAGAATTAGACTGAAATGTAGATCTGCTCTCCATATTGTAACCACATTTATTGGTGGGAGGAGGTGAAATTGTGCCCTTTATCAGTTCAGCGAATGTGTCCACTTATTGCACATTGCACTTTTGAATTCAAGGCCTGGATAGCCACTCACTTCCCCTCCCTACGATAAAAACTGTGAGCATGTCTGTCTTTGATGCACAGTGTGTGTATTGCTTTGGGGTGAGTGTACTGTATGTTTGTCTGGGGAGGTGAGCTGCTCATGTCAAACAAAAGGAAACATGCGCCTGCTCTTTGTTGATCAGTATAACAATCTAACCTTGAGCAACCGGAGCATCTTCCGGTGCACTGGAGCGCATTGTAAAACAAAGCAAACAACAATTGAGGAGCGGAGAGAGGAGGAGGAGGAGGAGGAGGAGGAGTAGCAAGTAAGGGAGAGCTGAGCCAAATAAAATGTCATGCATTTCTTCTTCAGTTAGCTGATAGGCAGAGGTGGAAAACTAGAAGAGAGTTGGAGGATGTGCAGTTTATCAAAACACCCGGCAAAAAAAAAAAAATGACACTGCAAAATTTCTCTTGCGTGTGGAGGAATCAAACAAGTGCGAGCATGCAGTTTGTGGAATTTGGTGATAACACGGAAATTCAATAACTGCCTGTTTTCCCTTTTAATATTGTACTTCGGAGCGATTCTGGGGCACAGCGGGATTACAGCGAAACACAGCGGAGCCGAGAAACACGAGATAAACAAAAACACTAGTGAGAGATAATTTGCAGAACGCGATGACAAAAGGCTGATCCTTCAACTCAGTGTTCGATTCAGGTGGACTGTAAGCTGTGGAATCATTATTTGAGGTCTTGAACATCATATTAGTGTGTGACTCCAAACACCTGGGAGATGAACCTCTAATCAGAACAAACTAAATCTACAGTGAGGAAAAAACTCAAACACGACAGCACATGTTTATGAACTAAAACTCATTTTACGGGGCTGAGATATAGTGTGAAGAAAACAACTGGAGCCATCCCGGCTGATATCAGGTAGGAGATGGGGTACACACAGAGACAGACAACCATTCACACTCTCATTCACTCCTACGGGGAATTTAGAGTCACCAATTAAACCTGAGCTGCATGTTTCTGGACTGTGGGAGGAAGCCGGAGGACCTGAGAACCCGCTGACTCATGCAAACTCCACACAGAAGAATGGTAAAAGGTAAATGGAGTGCACTTGTTTCGTACTTTTTTAGTCTAAAAGCACTTTTTTTTGGCTCATTTACTCATTCATACTGCCATACATGGCCAAAACTACCATACAGCACACAGTATTGTAACAGTGTCTTGCCCACGTATACTTTGACATGTAGGCTGTCATGGTCTTTAATTTTTTTTTAACAATAGTGGAAAAAAACAGGACTCCACATGCTTTACAGATCGGACTGTTTCCATTTCTACCACCGCTACTGAAAACCTCTCTCGTCCTCTCCTCTCCAGTCTGTGTAAAAAGCCTCCAGTTCATTCATGGTCTCTTAAAAATGCTTCACGGTTCGTCAACCTCCCGTATACCTGAAATAACCCGTCAACCTGTGAAAAAAAGCTCCGGTATGTTTTTATCTTGTTTAAAGATAAGATGAAGCTATAATCACCCCCGTGGGCCGACTTCAACAAAAGCAGGATTTACGAGATAATTAATCAAATAGAAGAGAGTGAGATAAAAGTGATAAAACAGATTGAAAGTGTTTTTATCTGTGGGCTGTTGACCTGAACATGGTTTCTTTGTACCTGCTGCTTGACCAAGACATTTGCTGCATTGCAGCATGCAATAAAGAATAAAACAGACCTGAATCGGACATATAGCACGATAGCATTTAATTTTTCACAGCCTGTGAGTTTCTTTCCTGTGTCATTCGAGACCTGAGCCTCAACATCAAATAAGCTGCAGCCGTTTCAATGTGTCCAATTCGTTCCCTATTATTGCCATTTTAGATAAGTGCATACACTTTCTGTCGTAATATCATTATCTTCCAAATTGAATACTTGTAGTGTCAAGCTTAGCTACGCGGATCGCAGCAAATAATGATACAGACAATCTGACATTATGATAGCTTTCCCTCATTCAGCAGGTCACAGTGTGAGATAGCGTTGCAGCGTCTGCACATTCAATTCCCCGTCCCACTGATGTGGCAAAGATGGAATATTTCATTAGGGGCTTGGATAAACAGAATCAGAGCTCTGATGTCTGTGTGAGCACGCCGCCTAAGCAGACTAAGCACTTGTCTTGCTATTACCTAAAGCCACAGAGAGCAGCAGCGACACAGATTGGATCTCTGATTGCAGGGACCTCACAGACTAAATTGTTGCTTGAATATTACAGCGACGCCGTGATGAAAATCAGCCCTTGCTGTAGGACGTTTTCAGGTTTCTAGCCAGAATTGTCAGACGACCCTCTGGGCATCGTCCGCGGTCAGCCCGGGTGAGTGCACACCTCACTGCCGGCTGCAGTGTCCGAGCTCATTTGACCGGACTTGATGGAAAAACACAGGGAAGGAGAAATGTGAGAAATCAGATATGAGACTCCTAATCTGCGCCTCAAACACTGTGAATTGTGAGAAATAAGCAGCTTTTGCTTGTGGAGTCTTTAACCCTGCTCTCTCTCTCTCTCTGTCCCTCTTCCTTGACTTTAGTATCCAAGAGGAGCCAATTACTCATACAGCCCCAGTAATTAACATGAGGGATGGTGAAGCCTAATGCTGCTAAGACTGGAGAATTGTGACAGTGAAACTGTCTCTAATGAGACAGACTCTGGGGATTCTCCTTCCTCGTCTCTGGCCTCGCTGACGGTCTCTACGACGGATCCGACTAATCGCTACAACTGAAAATGTGTCGTTTTCAAACTCGTCGTACAACAGCGGGGAGGCAGGTGGGAAGTAGTGACATAAACATGCAGTTTTATGATGGGAATTCAATGGAAGAAGACGGGTTTACAAAAGAAACAATCCTTTTTTTCATGTCAACAAACACATGCATGAACAAATCAACCTGTTCTCAATCCAACACGTCAAGAATAGATGTTCTACTACGGTCAAAGTCTTAAAAACATGGTCAAGGTCAAAAAAACGACTTGGTTTTGTTTCAGTAACAACATTACTTGGACAGACTTCGGAAAAGATCATGGTTTGGGTTAAAGGAAGTACATTTGTTGAGTAAATTAAGTTATGCATGTAAAGTTCATAGTCATTGTTGACGTTTGATTTCAAGACAAAGTCGTATTTTTCGGTTTGACTCGTCCTCCAGCCTACACGGACTTTCTCGCTTTTTATAGTAACTTCTTGAGTCCTTGATCTGAGCGTCTGATAATTTAGCCAAGAGGTTTAATGGGTTTAGGTGTTGTGATACCATGCAAATCCATCGTATCAGGCTTCAAGACTCAGAAAAGTGATAAAAACAATAATGGCGGCTCCTAAAGAGGTTAGCGTAGTGGCAGTTAAATCAGAACTGGAGAGTATTTTCTTATTTAAAGAAGAGCAGAGAACAAGTGGTTTTATCATGGACGGGATGTGATGTGATAGACATTTGGTTCATCCAATCACCTGCCAGATGATTCAGTGTAACAACCCGCCTGGCAGCGTCGGGTTACGGTGCCTCACAGATTGATGAATAACGGATCTGATAACCGAATTATCCTCGCCCCCGATTATGACCTGAATACAACATGATTAAGATGTTTACATGACAGATGCTGTAATCAGAGTACTGCCTTCCTCTGGTTATAATCCAATTACTTTAAGTACATTTTAATGCAGAATAATAGTTTTCCTGGCTGTGTGTTTGTGTGTGTGCAGCTCCACTGCAGAGGGACAGATCTGGTCCAGAGTTGGCCAAAGGAACGCCCTTTTGGCCACAAAGGCTCCGTTCATGAATATTAAGGTGGTGGGTCTGTGTGTCCCCAAGCTGCTCTGTGGACCAAATCAAACACACCTCTCTGTCCTCAGTCTGCAGGCACTGCCTGAACCATCAGTCACACCGGGAAGGAGGGAGGTTGACAGGTCACCTTAAATGTCACACCAGATCAATTATTAGTCTTCGTATGAGTTTAAGCTTTGAAACTGTGGACATGTTTATATTTGTAGACCTTACTCAGACTCTTAATAAAGCTGAATGTTGTGTGCATGTCTGTGTATGAACCCGTCATTTCACTGACTGCTTGTTAAACCCCTCCCTTCAATAGAAATTTCCCAATCATAGCTTTCCAACTGTTACTAGGCATGTCAGGCCTGTCACTGTACCAGAGTGTTCATGGGGCTGCAGTTAGAGCAATAATCTGCATTTTAAGACCTTGGCAGGTTGTTTTTCTTACATTTCCAAAACCAAAAGCACCAGAGCAAAAGCATACGGAGAGGATTAAAGTGCAATGTTTGTCTGCTCTTAAATACAAGAAGGTATGAAAGCCGAGCAGCATGTTACTGTGATCTTACTTATACCACTGGGACTGACTCTTATACTTCAAACAGGATGCCTTTTATTATTCATTATCACATGTCTTCTGTATAGATCGTCCACTGGTGAGCTTTAAGTTCAGTCTTTTTCAGCACACAACAATAATGTGAAGCAAGCTTGAACCTAAAGGCCTGAAGAGAGAAACCAATGCAGAAGAGCCTTAAAGCTGCATTCTTTGTAATGGCCAGCAGGGGGCGACTGCACTGGTTGCAAAAGGAGGCCAATTGCATCAAAGCCTATGAGAAAATGATACATCTTCTTACCTGATTTATTACCTCTGGAAACTATTTTCTAATGAGTTTATGACCTCAACTGCTAGTTTGAAGTCCTACAACCAATACAGCATGATGTTCATTTAGTAAATTAAGAGTAAAATAGATGATAAAGCAGAGAATGCTTTAGTGCTCGGCTACATTGTAGGATCAACCTGTTGGACAACAACCACAATTACTTGTTTTTGGTCTATGTTTTAGAACTTTGAGCCTGTTTTCGCAAGTCAAATTAGCATCATAATTGATATCACAGTTAACGTGAATTATAAATGCTAACAAAGCTATATGCTAGTGCTAGAGTTAGCTGGTTATTTAGCATGCGCTAACAGTATCTGGCTACTAACCTTTGCAACCCCAAAAAACCCTCCTGTCTTAGTCAAACATGGTCATTTCTGGCTCCAGGATGGCAAAACGCCACATTCAGGCTTTAAAATGTTAGTCCACAAACCAACGGATGTTCTCACTAAGGCTGCATTTAGTTCTCTCATACAGTCAACAGTAAATATGCATCAAATGCATATTTCAGACATTTCACAGAGTTTAAATGTTTCTGATGGAAGCATTAAAAGGTCAGCTGGAGGTTCAACTACAGTCAGATATGGAGTTCATGATAGCTTAACAAGCTAGCTAATTACAGCCTGTTAAAAGTTTAAAAAATGACAAAGACTTCAGAGTAAACTGCATGAGTGCCATGCTCACATAGAAAGCTTCACAACCATAACAGTAGCTAACAGGGAGGTGGATTTGCCATCGATTCTACTTAACTGAAATCAACTTGTTCACCACTCAGCTGGACAAACACACACGGATAAATCTGAAACACATGCTGCTTATTGGCCTTAGTGTCTTCATCATTCATCAAAAGACTTGTACTGTATTTCCTGTTCAATGCAAAAACCATATCTCACCTCCACTTTAAGAAAGCATAAGTGAAACTCAAGTCAAACGAGTGAGTTGGTTTCTCGAATCATCGCTCACACTGCAGCACGACTCGCTCGCGGTTCCTGATAAACACCCTAAATTCTCATCTCTGCTGTGTCATTGTTTAAAACAGAGGAGGAAAACTCTTTTTGTGAAGTTGCGGCTGAGTTTAAAATGATGGCCCAAGGTTTGCAGTTCCATTTACCTCTCCGGAGATAAGACCGGCACATCCTCAGCTCGACGGTGAACTACGGGTTTGTGCCGCGCACCTCTCCGCGCCGTCCCGCCAAAATGGATACCGAGCATTTAGAGGACAGATAGCGCTACGAGTACAGTTTGGGGGGGAAAAACACCCTTTAGCATTTTTAGTGTTGGGTTCTTACAACACTATAGAAACTCTTAATGAAAGGGATTTCTCCACCTGCTACTTCAATGTGGTGTTTTCTGACAGCGGGTGAAAAGGATGGCGGCAATAAAGTCACACCACGGCAGAGAGAGGGAAGTTAAAGTGTCCCAGATATGCAGCGATTCTCTACAGTCCCAAGGCACATTTGTTGTGATGACGTACGAGTTGATAGTGTGAAGAATTGCAGCTAAGGTGTGAGGATCAAGAGTTTGGGTTGAATCTTCACAGCAGAAACTACTAAATAACACCTTTTATCAATCGCACATTGCTCAATATGTGATTTGTAAGACGTGCTGCACTCCAACAGATTCTCTCTGATTAACAGAGATGAATTTTGCTGATTTTCTGCCTCTTCGCTCAGGGCTCTGCGGTGACAGCACCGTGTGAATGAGACATTCTTAGACTTCTCCTTGTGGATACAATTAAGGGAGTCCAGGTCCATTTTTTTACTCTCTTTCCCACAAGTTTTGATGATCTCCAGTCTTAAAGGGGCTGTCATTCTATCACGACCCCCTCACAGATGTACAGCTCTGCTGGAAAATACAGCGGGCTGTCATGGGAGCGAGGAGGTGCAGTGGAACTGAGCTCCATTAAGATCCCGCCGCTGAGCCGTCAACACTCCTATTCAAAACCATGAATAAGTTATAGAGGTAATGATTTGACAAGTGTGGAAAGTGGCTCCATGTGGGTGCAGGTGCTGCAAATGCATTACAACAAAAAAAGTTTGCTCAGAAAATATTACATTCCCTCTCTTTCATCCCCTGATCATTATATTGAAGATGCTCCGCAGACGGCATCACGGGGCGGCGACCACCGGCGGGACACCTGATGGATGTGTCTATCCGGCTCCATTACTGGACTGACGAGGGGAGAGGACAGCCGGAGTTCGCCTTTGTGTGTTGGAGGCCAATTAGGGAGCAAATTTCACACCTCCGTCCTCGTCACGTCCGTAGGCTGCATCTGCCGGAGAGCTTTGAGCGTCGTGTCGCGCTCTCCACCCGGCACATCCACATCTGTGTCCCGCCTTGTCAGTCAACCCCTCCCACCCTCCTCTCCTCACCTTCAGCCCACACACACACACACACACACACACACCTCCATTCTCCCCGACAAAGCCAAGATGAGTGACGGCAGACAGGATATTGCTTGTCAAAGTCAGGGATCATATGGAGCATTTTTTTATGTCGAGTGTGACGGATTCCAAGACTCCTTAGATCGTTTGTAGAGACGGCAAAATACGAACAAAATTTACATTTTAGACTGTCCTCCACGTCGGACTTTTACCCAGGAGAACCAGGTTCAAGTCCCATGTAAAAACCAAAGTAAACAATGTGATCCTGCCCTCGTAACTATAGTAACGATTTCACCAGTCGGCCTCCGTTCTGTACTTTGGGCCCTCTACGGTCACATCCACAATGCTGCACCTTCCAGTGTTTTGGGGCATTTAGAATAAGATCGCCATCACCAGTGTAGGTAGAATTGATTTATACATGTACATATTTATGTACATGGAAATGTAGAAGTCTAATCATGAAAGTAACTCTGAGAAAAAGGAATAAAAACACTTTGGCGACACATAATCACTCGATTTCATTGAACTGTATCTTATTGTGTTTAATGGACATACAGTCCGGTTGTATTGATAATGATGGATGATAATGGTGATATTTATTTGGCTAACCCTGAAACCTATTTCCAACCAATTTCTCCTGAAAAAACAGCAGCTTCAGTGGCGTTAGCCTCCGTTTACAGACTCTGGTAAACCCAAAGCCAACATACACAGTTAAAATGATACACGATGAAAGATAAGAAGCTAGACTCTAGTTTCACACCATTTAATTAACTGAAAACATAACATGATCCTTTGTATTAATAGTTAATGTGTTGACCAAAAGCTGGCCAAATCCCTACTTATATTCTAGTATTTATGACCATTTATCTACTGTTAAAACTGTCTTTTATTACTTCTAACCAGGAAGTTTTTTGCCCTAAACCTAAATCAGTGGTTTTGTCGTCTAAATCCAACTAAGCCAGCCTTTTTTTTTTTACAACTGTGAACTGTACGTGTATGTAAAACGACGTGCTATTTTTAGAACGCTCTGCTCTGTATCACGACCGGCGAAACGCTCACGTGTGTCCTCATGGGAGGTATGGACATACGACCTATTCTGTGGATTAGGATGGAGATCTTGTTGGGAACTCCTCGGCTGCCTCGTGTTTCCTCCAGACTTTTCTGACCTGCGGTCTCCATTAGCAGAAAGTGTCGAGAAGAAAGAGAAAGAGAGAGAGAGAGAGAGAGAGAGGGGGAAGGAAGAGGAGGGAAGAAAAAGAAAGCGGGCTGA
>CAFUXE010000391.1:785554-822447 GCA_903364295.1 Serranus cabrilla | reverse complement strand
TCTTGCCTCCAATGAGTCAAAGAGAAAGTGAGTGGAGATAAAAGAGAACAGAGAGTAAATGGAGGGATGAGAGAAAGTGATCTTTTTGACTAAAGGTATTTGTCTGATCTGCGTAACCTTTGTCAGGAGGAGGAATATAAAGAGACAAATTAATATACGTGCAAAACAAACACCAGGTGTTCCCGTTTCTCATTCAGAATACCCACTATGCAGCATCACCTCGAATCCACCTCTATCTTAAAAGCCTCAATCTGTTCCTCATTCATCTCCGCGCTGGGCCCCGGCTCAGAGCTCCGCAGCGAGGCCCCCCTCCGTCTGCGGCTCCTCGGTGAGACTCACACTTCTGGCGTTTATTGGGTTTCTCACAGAGATGCTAAATAATGAATGAAGGGGCACTAGGGGGCTGTTAGTCTTTTTATTATCCTGATTATTACTGTCATCCATCAGGCATCAGGCTATTAAACAGCATGTGACGATTTAAGGGAAGAGAAAAGGGCCAGTCACAGGTGCCTGGCAGATAACAGGATTCAGGTGGAAAGCGTGTGCTTACAGGACTCGAAATACAAAACAATGCTTACGAATTCAGTCAGATATGTTGTTGGTAATAACACAAACACTGATGCAGAGCGAAAGAAAGAAAAAGAGGTCGCAGGAAGGGAAACTCTGATAATGAAAGGAGGAAGTGAAGATGAGGACAGTGCAGCAGAGCAGCAGGAGAGAAAGTGCGAGACAGAGATTCATATTTCCTGCGATGCCGCAAGACTCCAGGATGATCAAACCAACAACTGTGGATAGACAGATGGACTTGCATTCTCTCTCCGTCTCGCTCTCATTAGTAAACACCATCAGCATTGCGCACAGTTGCCCCAGCCATTAACACAAACTCAATGCCCCTGTGGGCATCAAACTCCCCATTAACTCACAGTCTACGCCGCCGTTTCCTGCTATTAAGGCATATGTTGTTTGTGCATGCATGTAAAGGCCGAAGCACATAAACACGTGCATGAATGTACAGACCTGCAAGACGTGCAATTCAACAGACACGCATTCGCACGCTTTAAAGACAGATGTGGGAACATCCAATCACACCCATCATAAACTTTAAGTCTCCATTAGTGCATGTTCACTGGGATGTTCGGTTTAAGGGTCCCTCTCCTGCCATCAAACCACTTTGTTCTTTCTTTACATGTTAGCCAAGCTATTACCGCCGGAGCCAGCATTTCAAAAGCAATCACAGCGAGGGGTTAATGGCCGCCGTTACGGGTGGCGACATACACCGACAACAATTTGTTGGAGGCATTTCCATATGGTTCATATTCAAAAGGTAGCTAACACCTTCCAGGAGAGTTTATCCCAGAATCAAACATCCGTGTGGATTGTTTTTCTCTCCACTCGCTGCTTGTTGTGAGCAGCTTCATGTGCTAGAAAGAAAATACTTCCCGCAGAAACGGCACACAACAAGGTTTGTGTATTATCTTGAGTTACTGGGTTAAATTTCCTGAAAGAGACAGTTTTTCAGATCTATATTTTTTAGAGATTGTCCCTTCAGGTGCAGTGTTATTGGGTTTATAAGTACAACAGTGTTCTCCAGATATTGTGCTTTGAACACCACGAGCCAAAAACCCATCGAGCTCCACTGGATTTGAGGGAAAGCAGACGTCTCTTCGACTGATCAACCAGGCAGGTATCCCCTCAAATACGTCATTGTAAAGCGTTTGTACAGGCAGCAAAATACAACTCATGTTTAAATGGTGGATGTCACAGTCAGGGAGTCGGATGGGTCAAACAAACGTCGGACTTTCACCAGAACAGGGTTCTATGTCCCATGAAAACACGATTTTTTAACGTAACTTACGTTTTTTTACGTAACTAACGGTAGCCATGTCATTACGGACATTTATTCACTGTTTAAACTGTATTTTATGACATTTAACCAGAACGTTTTTAGCCCCAAATCAGTGGTTTTGTAGATTAAATTCACAGTGGTTGTAAAAAAAAAAGCTGTAGTTTCTGTGATTTAGGCTACGAAACAACTGACGTAGGTTTAGGTAAAAAAAACTCGCTGGTACAGTTTAAACATTAAATAAATGTATGGAAATGCTGTGACTACCATAAGTTACTTAAAAACTTGATTCTGAAAGTTACATATAAAACTTAAGTTACGTAAAAAGTTGTTAATTTTGGTTTTCACATGGGACATGAACCCTGTAAGTACACGTTTGTTGCTACAGTTCAAGTGTTCATGCATTCACACACACAAGCTCACAAACTTAAGCTCCATCGTAGATTTCAGGGTGAAAATAGCCGCCTATGAAACCGACCAACTGAAGTATATCACTGCTGAGCTTCAGGAATTAGTTTTGAAAGTATTGGCAGTTATTGGTACATTATAAGAATATATACAGGAAATGACCAACAGTGGAAACAGCTGATTTCTTTCCATATCCTATTTAGCACATCAACTCTTTTTCTACAGTCAAATACAACCTCAAAGATGGTAAAACCCTTTTTATTTGGTCAATTGGGGTGGTTTTTATTGAATTTTGCAGTTTATTTGCAGCTTCTCTAACACAAAACTTAAAAATAAGTGAGTTAAAACATAAGTTCATGGAATTCTGGATCATTTTATCATCACTGATTAAGCTAAATGTTCTGCAAAGGTTCATTACATTAGCAGTAAGTAGTACACGGCGCATGCAGTGGAAAGTCATTTTTTGTTCCATTGTATAATCCATAAACTTGAATAAAACAGTGAGAAGCAGACATATAATGCACGCTGCAGCAGAAGAGGACTGGTTTCACACACAGCTATAGTTAGTGTACATCGTCGGGCATTTAGAGGTTTGAGAGGAACCGACAGAGCATCTCTTCACCTCTTCACCTGCAGTTGACCTCTTAATCATCAGCTCTATTACTCCCAGACAGTCAAAGATAGTCACCGCGCTTCACTAAGTGCTTTACAGCGTCCAAAGAGCTAAAAGCCGGCGCTCAGAACAATATGAACCTGTGTGTACGTTGGTGTGAAGGACAAAAGGAAGAAGAACAGAAAAACATCACAAAAATCGATCTGTGGAAGACGAACAAGTGGAGCAATGAGTCATGTAATCCTGACGACCTTCATATTCCGATCACATATTTATTCCCCCGCACTGAGGCGCTTTGCTTATTCATATTTGATTTAGTATTTGGGCGAAAACATGAGACGCACTTGTGTTTTTAATCTTTCAGTTGATGTGCCCAACCTTCGAGTTATTTACTCTGAACGTCTGAGTTTACACTAAACACGCGCGTGCGAAGTCAAACGCTCGGAAATCACTTTTCAAACGTTTTCCTGCTCGACTCTCGAGGCTTCAAATGGAAGCAGCGCCTATAAATGAGTAAGTGTGTGTGTGTGTGTGTGAGAAAGTCAGTTTATAAAGATCTATATATTTAATTGCCGTCTTTTCCACGTCAATTTTAGCTAAATAATTCAGCCGCTCTCGATCAGAGTTGCCCACTTAGGCGTTACGACTAGTCTACACACACTTATTCCTCTCCGCTCTCTATCTCCCCCATCAAATCTATGTGGATTACCAGACGATAGGCCTGATTTCACATGGGCTCAGGCTATTAACGCTTTGACCTTGGATTTCAACCAGGCAATTTGTCTAAGAGCTGGCACAGCCTTCGCTGCCCTGGCCGACTCCGTCCGAGCTCCTCGATTGGTATGGGCGGCGTTAACTCTCCCACTGTCTGCCCGTCAGCCTCCATCCCGCAGAAAAATGCCTCTTCTTTACCACTCAAGGGTTATGTTTAAATTGCTGTGATGAACTACTTCAGATCCATCACTTACAATTCTCTGTTCTCTCTCTCGCCTCGCTTACATTCATCACTTATCATAGATCTCACCAGGCGTCCATGTATCTTTCTGTTTCTTCATTTCAGATAAGTGTGTTCTGTCTGTTTCTGCTACTGGGTGAAAAAGTCATCACTCTAAATCATTTGGCCACATGAGGAGCTTTTAAAGCCAACGCATGCCTGGGAATAACAATGCCACATCAGGATACTTCCCTGAATAAAGGCATCCAACAGGAAATAGATGATTGTTGGTTGGTTTTTTTTCCGTTGTCTGTTCATCATCAGCAGGATTACAGAGACACTGCCAACCTGATTTTCATAAAACGTGGTAAAAATGTGAAGCCAAGGAAAAAAAAGCAGTTACTGTAAATTTAGGAGCACCTGAATCATGGTGCTGATTTCATTGACGTCACAAGAATTGGCGATTTGCCTTCGGCTGATGTCTGCATGATTCTGCTGTTTTACACTTAAATTATGGTTCGATCACAGTGCAAGCCTGATCAGCTTCAACAATGGTAGATACGAGGTTTAAGAAAGGAAACATTCTCTACAAAATGTGCTACAACTTTGTTTTTAATGCCAACAAACATGCATGTTGAACACTAGTTGTAGCCATCTGAAGGATTCGGTTTGTCCAGATCAGATACCAACAGATAACTTAATTTTCCACGTCTTTTTTTAAATACTTCAGTCAATAACCATCTTCTGAATGGATGCATTTTGTTGCATAAACTGCCATCAACACTATTTCCCATCCAAGTTATTTTTACACAAATGGATCTTATGGCAAACTGACAATCACATACATCCTGCTCAGCTTCATCAGACTCTACACTCACATGTCCCATCAAATCAAAGAACTCTTTCAGTAATTGGAAGCAAACATAACCACACAAATAGACTTTGTTTTTAAAAGATCTGGGTACAAAAGCAATTAAAATGCTGGTATCATTTTGATACTACTTGGCACTGGGTATTTCAGACGAGTACCCAACCGATACTTGTTGCTGTGTCAAAGGAAAGTACCGTATTTTTCGGACCATAAGGCGCATTAAGCGAAACAAAACAGTCAGATAAGTCAAACTGTATTCAACTGATTCACAATAACTCTCAACATTGTTCAGTTGTAACACATGAAACATCATCTTCAGTGTCTGAGTTTAACAGTTGGACGATGCCCAGATCCTCTCGTCGTTATTCGAGTCCGTCTCATTGTCGTTACTCAGCTTTTCAGTGATTCCGGCCTTCTTTAAAGCTCGGACGACACTTGACTGATACCTTCAAATTTAAGGATTTTAAGTGCACCTTATAGTCCGAAAAATACGGCACTTTTTGGAGCCCAGAGACTTTGACCTCAGAACTAAATGTTGACTTCATGCTGTCATTCATTCAACCAGGATGGCTCGTCTGGAACTAAAGAGAGTCTTGGTCATAATAATAACACACAAACCAGCATGCACACCATATATTAAAAGGTAAAGTGTAACAAAGGGGCTAAAAAAAACAACCCTAAAAGGGTACCAAATCACCCGCAGGACAGAAAATGATGGAAAATTTGTGCCATTTACACAAATGTGTAAACATGGCTCCATCCATCAGAGCAGATATAAAAAGCCCGGCTCAGTCATGACGAGGCCTCTTCCTCTCCGCAGCACTGAGGCTCATTGTTGCAGCCTCATTAATGCATCAGTTAACCTCCCCTTACCTCTCTCTCTCTCTGCAACAGTTTATCTGTAGTCCATTTACTTATGTGGTTATCATAGTCTGTGTCCCATCATTACGCCTCCTCCCCCTTCTCCCCCCGGTCCCTTTTGTGTCTCTCTCCCTCTATTTGTTCTCCCATTTGTTCTCCCTCTTTACTGTTCACCTCTTCCTCTATCTCCAATGCCTCACCGGCAGCGGCTCTGTGAGTGGTTATCACAGAAAATTACGCTTCTGTTGCAAACAAATAGCTCTTTTTTTTCCTCCCCCCCTGTTGTATCTGTTCAGAAAAAGGGAGTCGGGGAAAAAGTGGCTCCAGTGAAATCTGTGTGCTCCTGGCCTTGAAGAATGCACCTCCATTAAGGATTCAGAGGAGAGTTAGCCAACAGACAGCTGGGCCTAATGGCACGACGAGGCTAATGCTGAGCTAACATACACACCACACACAGATAAGAGCGTGTACACACACAAACAGACACCCTTTAATATCACAGCCTATTGACTGATGGCAATGAGCATATGTTCAGCAAACATGGCAAATAGCAATCAGAAGAATATGGATTAAACATCAGTAAGCCTAAGCTCATATAAGCACTGGGGGCTTAATAAGACTGATAAAGGCCACACACACACACACACACAGCACGGGATGCTTTCCTGAACTAAAAGCACCGAGCATCAATATCTTAAAGCCCTCCAAATCTTATCTTTGATTGTGTCCACAACACTCAGCTGCTCGACTGTGTGATGCAGTTAATGTGGCTAATTGGAGGCGCGGGGCTGCAGTCAACGCTCGCTTTCAAAGAATTGAACTTCCAAAGAAGTCCGCCTCCAGCTAAAGCAACACTCCAGCAGCTGATTGATTAGCACCAAGGGCGGATAGTCGGGAGTTTTGGGACTGAAGTCAATGGCAGCGAGGGAAAGAATGAAAGCATATCATCTCACACTAATCGCACACTTTAATCCATACGCACTTTAAAGTATTTAGAAGGATTCGGGTCGATGAGACCATTTACACCAACACACCGATTCGCCGAAGGGTTCTGCATCGGCACAAGTAGACTTTATATTTCACCACTGTCACAATGTTTTTACGATCTTGACATTTCCAACCACACTTGAAGGGAGTTTAATTCATGTCACAGCAGCTCGACCAGAACAGAGGGACAGGAGGGAAACATGCTACCAAACTCCCAGCAGGATTACTCCAACAAGCATCCATGAAGTTGACGGTTACACTCACTATTGGTGCAGTTGGGGGAAAGGTACTAATGTTGGGTTTTTAGCCTCATATCTCTAAAAATTTTCTCACAGTAAAAGGGTCCTGCCTCGTTAGATGTAGACTGGGGTATAAGCAAGTCATTGGACGCAAGATGCTATCTTGGCTTTCTATAATCAAGTGCACCATCATTGGTGCATCGTGGGCTTAAAATATGCTGATTTTTTCTTATAAATACAAAAAACCTCAAGAAAAATGCTAATGGGTGACCATCAGACCACCCTGCACTGCTAACCAACCCGTATGGGTGTACAAGACTCTAACTGAAGCTGTTTTTACTTGTATCATGGCAGAAACTAAGGTAAGGAATGTTTACTGGCCACCGCAGCATGATGTCAGGTTGTGTTTCTCCGAAAGTTGATTCTGTTTCAACTTCTTGCTGCAGGCCACTGCAGGTCTTTTTGGCCTGCAGCCACAGCTCCGGCCTGGACACAATAACCCCAATAAACGAATGGGAGGACTGGCGTTTTTGCTGCATTCGACCTGATTGGACCTGAATGCAGCGTCTGGGAGGCCCTGCTGACCCCCACACATGCAGAGGGGCTGTTCATCTCCCTGAAGATCCAGAAACCAACCGGTACTACTTGGCCTCAGCTTTCCTCTGCGTCAGGAAGTTTCTACTAACTTGATACAAATATTGTTTTGACATATTGAGCTTGACAGCTTATTCTTGAGCTTTGGAACCATCTCAAATAAATCACCACTTGGATGTTTGTTCTGGCACTCTTTGGATTTATCAAACTGTGCTCATCAGCAGATTGAGCTTTCAAATGTCCCATGATTCTCAGCGTTTTTAGGATTTCTCATCCAACGAGTGAGTAAGTGGTCCTCAAGTAATCAACTGTGTGATGTGATTTCTTTACAAATGGGCACCATGTAAGCAAAGGATTCTCTAAAAGAAGAACAAAACCAGATTTTGGGTCCTCCATGAGGCGGGAATGATACCACAAAGGACGAGGTAACTTACAGGGGACGGTGCGGAGGTAGAGGTTGTCCCGGATGATCTGCTGCAGCTCGTGGTCCACCGAGCCTTTCTGGAAGCGCAGGTTGAGGTAGTGGCGCAGGTCCTTGTCTATCACGCCCCCTGGAGGAACACAAGGGACAGGGATCAGTAATGAGCACCAGACCTTCACATCAATCACTCCGCCTCGGAAGGCTTGTTTTTCATGGGGAAGTAAAGAAATGGTTTGAGGAAAAATAACCCACTCAGCCCTTGATCAGAAACGGGGACAGCTGGATTTGTTTGTGAGTTACCCAGAAATAAATTGCTCGACTCACTCTGTTTTCTTTGCAATTTGCAAACTTCAAACTGCAAGCGGAGGAAGCTGAAAACACTGCGGCGACAAATGACCCAGAAATCGCTGAAAAAAACCACAGCAAACAATTTGAATTCGCTAAATCCCTACAAACAAACACAGCCAACACTAATGAATACACTCTGGCCTCTCTCGGATTCAGCATCTGTCAAGTGCAGCCATGGATTGGTGGAGGTGTTAATTGGAGCGCCGGCCAAACACGTGTGGAGAAATGTCTACATATAAATCACCCACGGACTCCCTCCACCGCGGGCTGTTTTTACTTCCATACTCCCCTCCCTCACCCTCACCTGAGCCCCCCCCTCCTCCTCCTCCTCCCGTCTCCCGAGCCGCCCCAGTCCTCTGAAAGGATTTCCACTTTAAACCAGTAAATCTCGCTGGCTCAGCACGACAGAAGATAGAAAAAAATAAAAAAGTGATGGAGGGAAACGACAGAGAAATGGAGGTAGGAGAGATGGAAGGCGAGGGCCAATCCCAAGGGGGAGTAGAAAGGGGGGAGCAAGCTAAAACAAGCAGCAACTCCACCCCCCCTTCCCCAACAAATACTCCATCTGTCTACTCCGCCACACACTCATATAATCACATATCAAATGGAGGCAGGACAGGACGAGATGAGAGGACGGGGGCGCCGCTCCACTGACGTTACTTAAGGGATTCCTCGCGGTGCCGCTTTAACCAACACACTTGTCATTCTTGTTACTCCTCTGCATGGAAGTAAAGAGGGGCAGACGGAGCGGCTGCACAGGCTGGGAAGACATTCGTCTAACCTTCAGCATCCTCTTTAAGGCAGCAACTTGGCACGGTGCCACATAGCATTTAGCCCCCCACTCTCCTTCTTCTTCTCCCCCTCCGAGATCCTGAGGCAGTGACATATCGGAGCATGATATGATGGATGTGTACATGTCAACAACACACATGTGCAGACAGACGCATGCGAACATGAACACACATGCAATCGGCTGGAAAAAAGATGAAATGGTGTGAATGAGTGGCATGTTAATTTAAGAATAACCTAGTTTGGAAGTTTTCTGTCATATTGGGGAGATTTATTATTTAGCACATTCTGTCGTGTGTTCCCTCACACACACACACACACACACACTAACATGCACTAATCCATCAGAGCTGAACTAATTCACACAGCGCTGCATTATAATCATGCAAACCCTGAATTACAGAGACCGGCTCCGTCTGTGTCTCTGTCAAAGACGTTGGAGCAGCACGACCAATTTTTTTTTCACATTTGCATGAGAAA
The DNA here is from genome assembly GCA_903364295.1 of Serranus cabrilla. Taxonomy (NCBI): domain Eukaryota; kingdom Metazoa; phylum Chordata; class Actinopteri; order Perciformes; family Serranidae; genus Serranus; species Serranus cabrilla. Next base: position 813,059 of record CAFUXE010000391.1, on the reverse strand, counting down.
AGAAGCCGAGCCAATGAATCTGCATACTGAAAAGGTGAGCAGACGCACGCACACACACATATTAACACGCTAAATGGCACCTCTTGTGCGGACAGCGGTTGAGCAGCCAGTATAGTGTCAGAGTCCTCTTTCCACAGGTTTTGTGATGCAAATTATCTCCGCTGGAGGAAATCTTGCGCTGGATCTTCCCCGCCGGAGTCCCCCTCCCCTGTGCTGTCCTGTCCCTCAGGTCCCCAACTCTGTCTCTGTTTGCCCCAATCTAGCCGCTGCCAGCCAGCCAGCCAGCCAGGAAGCCAGGCAGCCCGGGAAACGGATCACCCCTCTGTGCACTCCACGGCGGAGAGATGAAACGGGAGAGCGCGGAAGAATGAGTAACTGAGAGACACCGAGGCGAAGAGAGAGTGTGCGAGAGAGAGCGGGAAAGAGCAGGGCGAGGGGAGAAGTGTGTGTGAGTGTGTGTTGCTGCGAGAGAGGGAGAGCAAACCGTTGAAGCACGGCTCTGGCGGTGGGGACCAATCTCACCAAGATCCCTTTTTTTCTCTTGGATCCCTCCAGATTCTCAGGTCCTACAATGCCCCCCATCTGCAGCACGGGGCACTGCAGCGGTTTCCTTCGCCTCTCTCAGATGAGGAGCCACATCACACGCCCCCCTCAGCTCACAGCACATGGCCTGGATCTGACCTTCCTCCACTGTCAACAACCACGTGCTGAAACTAAACATTATGTTTCTGACTCCGGCAGAGCAACAATCCTACGAATCATCTCGTTGTTTGTTTACACACATTTGGAAACCAGAGGTTCCTGGCGGCTCGTCTTCCATTCCGATCATGCAATCTTTTTTATTTATTTCCCTCTCCCTTTCTCCTCTGCCTTTGGAAATGACACATATTTCACTATATTTACGCGCTCGTACGCACATTTGCCAGCCGACCAACGCCGCTCGACTTTAAAAGCTACTGAATCATTACGGAAGTGAACAATGTCAGATTTTATGGGTATTACTTCAGGCTTAAAAGCGATAAAAAACAGAAGATATTAAAGAGTGTGCAGACTTTTATAATCTATGTATAAATAACATATCGTTGGAGATGTCTCTGTTTTCTCATATATAAATATATTAAATACAAATCATTAATTTCATTATCTGTATGTTGTTTTTTTGGATTAATTGTTTAATGTAGTCTGTCATATGTGAGAGAATAGGGGAAAAGCCAAGTTTTCCCAATGCTTCTTCTGATTGCTTGAGTTGAACATTGCATGGCAGCTGGATTCAATATCTCAATATCATGTGAGAATTGCACAGTCATGATAAGTTATAGTGAGATGCATGCACATTCTCAGGTGTGCAGGATGTACTTCTTCAACAATTCATTGATAAGAGTTGATGAGCACAACAATGAAATATGTTATTCTCTTTTGGTGAAAACAAAGATAGGAGGTTAAAAGCAAAGCAAGCCAAGAGAACCTTACAATAGACCCCATGGAGATGCTACTTCCGGGTTGGGTCATTTAATTTGCTCCCTGTTTAAGGCTTTTGCTCTTCTCTCAGAAATGGCTTCAAAACAGACGGTGTGTGACGGTGATAGACAGATGGTTCATCCAATCACCTGCCAGGGATGATTTTTTTTAATTGACAGCTCTTCTTCAAACTGTTTTAAATGACGGTTTCTCAGATGATTCTGTGTCACAAACCATCTGGCGGCTTTAAGTTATCCAAAACCTAAAGATAGTCAAGATATACAATTATGTAAAACAAAGGAAAGTAGCTCATTTGTATGCTGGAGGAAGCTGAGACCAGAAAATGTGCATCACTTTGCTTGATAAATAACAACCAGAGATTCGCAAAACTTTCTTATCCATCCATCCATCCATCCGTTTTTGGGGGCAATACTTCCTGTTTGGATCAGCTCAAGACACAGAGGTCCCAAGGGAAAGGCTAGACTACTATAAGAGTGACTCACACTCATGTGAATTGGCAAATAAAACTTTTTGAGGATATCTCTGAAAAGTCAAACCTCAGCAGGTAAATCTACTTCATATTTGTTGCAAAATCAGTGAGAAAAGGAGCCAAGTTGAGCATAGTTGAGCATAAATTGGCTCCAGTTTAATGCAATTCTATGTTGTGCAAATGAAAAATGAAAAAAGTTTGACTTTTCAAAAACCGCCAGAATTTTTAGACACATGAGACACAAGATTTCCCTGCAACATTGACTGTGAACTTAAGAGCGAGACAGGCGCCATCATATTTTGGATCTAACTGGCATGTTTGATCGACAAGCATCACCAGTTCTTCTTCTCTTCCCTGTCAGGAAATCTGCCCATCCCGCACTCCTCGTGTCGTTTTACTGTCTGAATAAATCTCACCAACCTGAATCTTCGCAGCTTCACAAGCGTCAGAGAATCACTTTGTTTGGTCCCCAATAAATCAGATTCATTCAGCTTCAACTATGAGAGGAGCTTCAGTACGTCAGAATGAGCTTCCTTTCACTGGCAGCTGAGCAGCAGTTGGAACACACACTGGTGACTGCAGCTCTCCCTCAATATGGCCCAATATTTGGCCACGTATCCAAAAATAGATTTTGTGTGCGCGCACATCAGTGCAGTCCAATTCTAGCAGCGGCTGCACTGGTCTGGAGTCAGTGAGGTGTACGAGGGTGAAGGAGGTCATTCAAACAGATGTGATGCTCGCTCTCGTTTTTTCTCTTGAGGTTGTTCCTCATCAGTTCTCGCTGCTCTGACAGCGCCGCTATCATGACACCGCTGATATGTGACGCCGCCGCCGGGGAAAGGTGAATGACAGCGGGGAGAGGATCGAGATAGGGAGGGAAAAGGAGGCCGTGGAGGCTGACAGTACCTCCATAAAAACTACTCTCTGGTGCACGAGCCAATTAGGAGAACAAGGCAACAATCCCAGAGGTATAAACAACTCGTTCATTACCAGAACTCGTCCTCGCAGTTTTGGAAGCATGTTGAGAGCCACACACAGCCATGATAACTGTTTTCTCAACAGATGGCTGCATGGGAATCATTGTTGCTATGTAGAGGAAGAGAATCCAACATCTAAGCTCAGCAGGTGTCATGTAACTCCCCTGGGAGGCCGGGGGAGAGAAAAAACAGCCTGTGGAGAGTCAAAAAACAAGAGAGCAGCTGGTTCCTCTGGGGGATAGAGGTGCTGTACTGCCTCCGACTCTGCCACAAACTAGTGGAGCTCACAGAGCAGCACTCAACCTTTAAAACACTGCCTGAAACATGGACTGTGTTCACCTTATTCATTTGCTTTTATTAATGTAAATCATGTTTGCATGTGTGGTGAATTATGCATGCTTTATTGACTTTTTGTGTGCTGATACTAATGGTGCTGCCACCGCCCGAAAATACTAAAATTACCAGCACTGCACGTGTGCTGCCGTTTCTACTGAGACTGAAATGTGAGGTCAATACTGTTTAAAATTTAACAGATGTGGCAAAGTGGTACTTTTCAATTTCTGGATTCAGTAAAAAAGACATCTAATTTTCCTTTATTAGGCTAAATAAATCACTTTGTCTCTTAATAGACAGATATATAATAGTGCTGCTTTTCAGTGACAAGAAAAATGAGGGCAGTCTCACTGACATAACTATTTGTTAAACATGTATTTAGAAATAAAAACAAACCTGTATCATGTAACCAGAACTGAATCATCATGAATTAAAGCCACAAAATTCATGCAGGTCGTTCTGTGTTGAAGACTAACTTAAAACAAGTCTACAAAGTCGTCCTGACGGACACACACACGCACATAAAACACACTTGTGACAGAAGATTCTTCAAAGTCTTCTGCAGAGGTCTCAAAACTTTCTACTGTATCAAGAAAAATCCAGCATGGAGAGTGAGCTGACAGTAAGTCAGAGCTTGGAGCGCCGTCATCAGAGCAGCGCTGACAATATTTATCACACCCTGCTCTGAGGGCAGCCGGCGGCAGTCACATATGTAGCATTATCATGCTGCGCGCATGTGTGTGTGTGTGTGTGTGAGTGCGTTTAAGTCAGAGTGAGCGCCAGCAGACAGCTGTTTGGATAATCAGACTAATTAAAAGATCAGGATGGGCTTAAAAAGCATGCCAGTTTCACCAGACACACACTGCGCTCTGTTGATTAGTCCTCAATGAACGAACGCGATGCCAGCTCTGTGGTGAAAATGCTGGAATCCATAAACACCAACTGGATTTCAGATGGGTCTACATGCACACAAACAGAGAACCGTTTGGCTTATGTGGCGATAGCATGTTTGACACTTTCTTCACATAGAAACAGATGGTTTTAAGAAGGGAAAAAGAACTGTAATTAAGGCTATATTTAGGTAAAAGTTTGAACAAACTATGATAATACCATTGTATACCAGAGAATATACTTTAATTTTGCTGAAAACTTTTGAATTTTTAATATATTTTGTCAACCACTACTGGCAGCCATTGATTTCCATTCAATTCAAGGAGAAAACTAAAAATATTAAATTCTATTTTTGCAATTCCAGGGGGCCTCATTGACATTAATGTTTCAAGTAGCAATAAAATACAATCCGTCCAACTATTTGGACAAAACACAATAACAACAATATGTAATTTATATGATTTATGTTCACTGTAACCGGAGGAAGAAAAACAAGCAGCAGTCTTATTTATAACTTTTTATATCTGGGAATGAGTGGAAGTCAATGGATGCCTGGAAGAGGAGTGAGTCATTTACTCCAAATCTTCAATTCAATTAGATTTCTTAACTAAAAGTCACTATTCTATATATTTTGGTAAGAGCTCCTAGCAACCATTGATTTCCACTCAATATGGCGAAAAATCTAATATTCAATTCAACTTTTTAATTTAAAGCAGCTGTATTGCCATTGGCAACGTAAGTAATTAGTAAGTAATATAAGTAATTTATTTGATTCATGTTTACTGTAAAGAAAAAAAAAACAGGAGTCTTGTTTACAGCTTTTCATTGATGGGAATAAATGGAAGCCAATGGATGCCCAGTTCTTCAAATCCACAATTCAATATGGCTTTTGATTTGAAGGTCACTGTTCTGCAATTCAGATTTTACAACACTTTTACAACACCACGTGTCGCTCCAGAGGGAACTGACAAAAAAACGTATTTTGCTGTTTTATTTGAAGGACTTGTTGCTTCAGAGGAAAAGCCCAATTAAGCTAATAAGGTATTTGGAAACAAACCTCAGTCATTGAAGCTGCAAGATCTACATCAGTTTACAACATTTTGGGACTAGACCTATTTCTTTATTCCTTTCTTGTTCTGCCATGAAATCTCCACACAGAAAAAAGATGTCATTATTTGCTTTTAAAGAAATAGCGTTAATTCGCTGAAATTACAGCACACCAGCCTGAAACACACACGCCCCCACACTCTCTCTTGCTCTCCAGGTCCCACAGGTGATTACATAGTGTGCCTTCCTTCTGTTGCTTTATGCTGACCATCCCCAGTTCACCCATTGCCATGGAAATCCACTCAGCTCTCCAGCTGCCTCAGTGTGTGTTTCTCATGTACAGAATCCATCTTCTGGGGGGGGGGAGTCTGCTCCATTTTGGCTCGCGAATGGGACTTTGAGAGTGCTGCTGGAGCAGGAAATGGAATATGTCCTTCACTTGCCGCCAAGCCTTCCAGTTGCCACGCTAAGCAGTGGATTGATGGGGAACAGCATGGGAGAGCAGACTGGTACCTCACACTTCTGAACCTGCCTCGCATTCAAACACATATGGCTCCATTTATACCTATCAAAATGTGATCTGTGTCCAGATTTGCTTCTTGGAAGGGGACCAATCCAATCACACTCTTTAAAGGGAAAGGTGTTTTCATGAAATGTTGTCTTCTGTACCCTGATCTGATGCCATTTTTGTCCCTGTACGGACGGAAAGGTCTCTGAGGGCATCAAGTTTAACGTACTGACATCTGTATTTGGTGTTTTGCTGGTGATCCAAATAGCTGGCTGAACTTCACTTGAACCTGCTTTTTTCTGTGACCACACAAGGTGCTCTCCCTCCACTGAGCAAACTAATCTGCATGCATGTACACTATTGGACCAGCACCTGCTATGATTAGCATGCAGAACTGAACGAACACTGACGATCCACCTACTGAGGCTTTAATAAGTGATTGCCCACAGCTGGACTCAGCATGCAGTCGGAAAGACAATAGTACAGAGTAGAAATACTAATATTGGAATTGGATTTCACCCCATGAGCCTGTATGTTTTGTATGTGTCCCATATGAAAGCTGTCGAACGTAGAAGCTCAATATATTTTTCTGTGCTTAAGGCTAAATTTCTGCAAACATCAATCCACACAGCGTGGCGTTTCTCACTACACACTGTGGTGGGTGTCAAAGGTTGGGTGAGGATTCCATCAAAAGCTGCATACTGATAATAAATGATGTCTTGACCCGTCATTGGCCTCCACAGCTGCCACCAGGCTGTGCCGCCGTAAATCAGCTGAACCATCAAACAGGTAACACCGTCCTCTGTCCCTGCACAAGCTTCCTTTAAACCTCTGAGTCCTACCTTTGCCTGAGCATGGAGCTAAATTTGGCTGGCCACTCTGGCCTGAGTGGCAGTTTTAGCTAAAAGCCACTGGCTTCTGCTGCCGCCGTTAAGTACTTAAGCACTCGGTTATGTCTCTAGGTGTATCACCCTTGAGAAAGGCTTGTTTTACACCTTGAATGAGAAGTGTTGCATGAACACAAAGAGCACACGGGGCGAGATTCAGGGAATATGGAAGTGAATTAAAGCTTGCACCTAACATTAATCCTGCTTAGAGATGGAGTCTTTGCACATCTAGCTGCCTCTACTTCATTCTGAATCTCTCCTACGACCATTTTTCTCTTCCCTAGCTGTTGTCGAGCTGCCTCTTAAGACTGCCATTTGCCCACTCTATCCTCCCCCCAACGCCAATGTTGCACCTTCCCTACAATATCCCGATGTATAAGCACTACCATGACTCTTTTACTGCTTCCCTTGGGTTCCACATCCTCTCCTGACCTTACCTTTGCACATTTAAACGCCTCTTTTAAACTGGATATGGGAAACTCCAAAAGCACTGCTGAGGCAGCCCGCGGCTCGCAGACATTTTCTAATGTAAAAGCTAATAACTGACTTCTAACTACTTTGGAAATGGGTACATTATATTGTAAAGGATCACGGCCCCTGGGGCTATAGACCAACCTGCACACACCACAGCTTGAAGAAAACTTGATCTAGAAAGCATTTCTTCAAGATCTGTATTCGTATGGATACTTGTGTCATTTATAGTGGAATTTATATAGGTTTTACAAACTTTAAAGGAGAAATATTCTGCCAAATAACAGGTTTCTACTGCACTATCAAGTTGGTTTCTTTCAACTATATAGAAAATTATTCAAATGACCTAGCCTTTGACGACAATAGCCGATGCTTCTGGGTTTTATTAGCATCCTGAGAAACAAGAATGAAGCTGGAGTGGAAAGACGACTGATTTCTTTGAATGAAAAAAGCCAATAAAAAACTAAATTATAGTCGGACGACAGCTGATGTGTGCCAAGATTACATTTAGTCCATTTCCTCGAGCTGTTTTTGCTCTCCACAGAACACTTCAGTAGTCCAGTAGTTAAAACTACTCAGGCGACAAACCAAAATCCAACATAGGATCCCCTTGATTACGGATTCCTCATTAAAATACAGATACAGTTTACAGAGATAAATCACACAATCATCGACAAACAATAAGTATGGTAAGTGATACTGCACTACTGCTTACTAATGTTAAGTGTACATATAATTATATACTAACTTAGATACTTCCATCATAATTCACCTGCACTTTACGTACGTTATTCACTCTGTATATATCTTGTTATTTATCACTACCTTTCCTGCTCATGTTTACAGTCTTACTTCCGTTTACTATCGTTAACTTATTTTGTACTGTACATACCCCTTTTTTTTATTATTCATATATTATTATTACATTATTATTATAATTTATAGATCACTACCTGTATATATATATACATACTCTGCACTTACTTCTTACTTCTTCTGCTTTCTGCAACTGTATTTCATTGTCTTTGTACTCTGTGCAATGACAATAAAGTTGAATATGAATCTAAAGGTCCAGATTTACAAAGGTGGTGACCTCGTAACAATAGGTCCGCCGATGTGAGACTTCTCAAGAACAGACAACAATTCAGCAAAAAGAGTTGGACTTGTGGAATCAAGAGTTCAATTTGACTAATCCAACTGTGTTATAGACGGGGCCACAGGGCAATTAATCTTAAGATTTAAGAAATTATCTTGAATTAAGACGGTGGGTAGTTGTTTTGTTGTTTTTAATACAGAAGTTGTTATAAAAGTGGTTCATCTAAATTTCCATGTTTCCAGGCCCGTTTTCACAGTTTTACTACATGTTTTACTCGTGTTATCTCAAACTGCAGATTATTTGCTAGCACCATTTAAAGCAGAAATAAAAAAATAAAAAATTAATTGTTAACTTTTTCATAGGATGGTGAAGGCATAAAACCGCCCCACCCACCCTCTCCACCACTGCCTTCACCATCCTATGAAAATAATTAACAATTAATTTTTTTTTTATTTATTTCTGCTTTAAATGGTGCTAGCAAATGCTATTGAACATGAAGTTAAATAACAATTAAATAACTATTTATAAATAGTTGACAAACAAACAGTTTGATGGTCGGCTAGTTACTGATAACAAAGAGGAGAATACTCGCAGAATGAAACAAAAAGATTCTTCCTTCTTTTGCCCCAAACCAGGAATGAAGATGAGAAAATGTGAATTAAGAACAGCATGGGGCAATTAACACTTCTTTAGTTACACTTCCTTACTTAATTCATTCTGTTCTGACTTTCTAATGCCTTTCAGTTTTCCTGGGCTGCCTGAAATCGTTCTGCTCCCATTCCCTTTAACTAACTGCTGTCTCTGGATCTGCTCCTCGTCACTTACAAACTGCATGATGCCACCTAACCAAGCTTTTGCTGTAACTGCCTTGCTTTCTTCTGCTACACGGCCGGCTAATAATGCATCAAATAGAAGTAAACTCCAAGGCTAGTCACTGTTTGAATACCACAGTCCCCTCAGTTGTCTCTTCCATTTAAATCCTTTCTGCTGCTCCTTTTCATTTCCCTCCCACCTTCTTTCACGTTCTCCTATTCCAGGCTATTTTCCTCCCCTCTCCCCTCGTCTGTGTTTCTATATTTGTAGAAGAAACATAATAATCCTCAAATGGGGTTATTTATTTATTCATTTGTAGTGTCAGCAATTTCAAGGAGCAACTGAAATGGCTTTGTTCTCCCGTACAGCTGAAGGGAATGGGTTTGGATTGACGACACAGAAGGGTTTATCAAAGCCACATACAATTCATGTCTGACACTATTGGCTGCTTGTCCTACTTGATGTCACTGTTGTTATTTTTTATATGAATAATGTTTGAGGACTGGAGAGATTAGCCAAAAAAATATCGTTGGTGCATCATTAGTTTTCGTGCAGCATCAGATTTTGAGTCATTAGAGACAAAATTATCTGCAGTTTCTTGGTAGAGGACACATATTTTTCTGTGTTCTATTGATCTATTCGAAAAAAATGAATTTGAATTCTAAAATTTGTCAATAGAGAGGCTTTCTTACAAAAAATGGTGCCGTACGTACTAACACGGCCAAAATGATGGTCGGATGAAGAGGAAAAATTTGTCCAAATTTGACAAAAAAGTCCACAGTGATACATGACGATTAAACCTTCTTTGGCATATCAGAAAGTAATGCAATGGAGGTTTCCTCCTCTTATCCATTGTGAACTAAAAAGAAAAATAGCCACAGTCAACAGCAGCCACTGCACAACCCACACAGAGCCATCAAACGTCTCGTACCATCTATTTTGTGAAGATGCACAAATGAGTTTCTGGTGTGACTGGACACTAAGGAGCAAAGCACAGGGTAGGACGCTTAAGAAGAGAGCATTGCGAGTTAAAGAGGAATGAGAGGGTCGATAAAGATAAGGTGATTTCAAAGGGGAGAGGCAGGCTGCCATGGGTGTGCACAGTGAGGAATCAAAAGCAGGGAGGCATTGCACACCGAAGCTGCTCCCGTATAACAGCTTTGAAGTCCAAGAGAGTGTGAAATAGCCTCACCTTGGTCGACTGGTGAAATAGTGCATCCAACATGCTAATGTCACTGTGCCAGTAGCTCAGTCAGGAGGAAAACTCCCCTCGCTTAACATGACGGAGGATCCATCTCCTGTCAAACTGTCGCCTCAAAAACGTGTCATTTGCCCGCAACGCTGCGACGCTTTCACAGTTTGAAGATAAAGAAATTCATCCTTTCCCCCCCGAGAGACCGGGGCTTTCAGGCATATGAAGTGGACAGAGTGGTAAAAAGGCCAAGCAGTCCGACTCAGTGCTTAACAATTTGGTTGCCTTGACAACAATATTACTTCTATCACAGCAAAGAGACTCGGTGAAGCAAATCGCACACAATGTCATAATTAATTTCACATTCTCCTGTTTTGTATATCTGGATATTTCCTCAGAACAAAGACATCACACTGAGACTTCAAATCCCTTCAACTAACACACCCTCAGCATATATAGTAGTTTGCTGTATTTGTGTTAATAACGATAACTCCTGATAAATCAAAGACAACGTGGATCCCTGCGCTGAACTCCCAGAGCTTTGAAAAGTGGTGATTAGTGCCGAGAAGACAGGAGGGGCGAGAGTAAAACTGAGACAAACAGGGGCAGAGAGAGAAACCAGACAAAGAGAACCTGACATGGTCGGCTGGAGGTTTCTCCCCCTGAGAGAAGCTCAGAGGTGGAAGCGAAGGGACCAGTGAGGATCGATATTTTGTTTCTTAATTGGGCGTGTGTTTAAAGGCAGAGTCTGCATCCAGTAATCACTGATATCCAATGATGGAGCCATTTAGCTCCACTGAACTCTGTAAAAATCCATAACAGAGATGAGAGGAGAGGAGAAGGGCTTTTGACAATGCAAGGAGAATATTAAAGTCGATTTTTTCTGACCAATATAGCCACTGTGATTTAAAATGCACGTTTTTTGGACAATGTTCTGAGGTCTATGTGTGTAAAGCAAAATCACAAACAAGTTTGCATATGGATAAATAATGCATTAGTTAGTTTAATAAAGGATAACTTGGCTTCTATGTTAGCCTATATGAAAAATAAGTGACTTAATATAACATATGGATGTTTATAGGTAGAAGGCGATCTCTGGTGGCCATAGGAATGTGATGGAACTTAAGGCTGGTGAAGTGGTATAAAGAGCGATAAAGTCTGTATAGAGGAGGAAGTCTGGGTGAATGGATGGGCCAAACAAAGTCACTATAACACTCTTAACTTACATCTTGTGCAAAATAGTTAAACTTGCATGACTTAAGTCAGCGGCCCCCAACCCCCGGGCCCCAGACCGGTACTGAAAGAATAAATAACTTACATTATTTCCGTTATATTTATTATCCGAGTCTGAACAATGTTGTCTGTGACTCACTCGTGACACATGTCAAGATGCTTGTCTCGGTCACGTGATACATTAATGCTAATTTTAAACCCACAAGCTGCAAAAAAATTAGTAAAAAACAAGTTTCTTTGCAAAGGGGAAAGGCCCAGTGAGGAGACAGAAGAAGAGCCTCTGACCACTAAGAAAAAGAAAGCTGCATTTAACAACAACACCAGGAGACCGACTTGAAATATGGATTTATGGCGACAGGTGATTCCCACGCACCAACACGCTCTGCAGAATATGCGGCGACCGGCTCTCCAATGAGGCCATGAAGCCTCAAAACTGCTTCACCACTTGGAGACCAAGCACCCTGCATTAAAAAAACGAAAATACTGTCTGACATGAAACTGTCCGTGGCGCTAAAACTAACAAAGTATTTGTGGAGGGCTCAGTCTTTCCTGAAGTGGCTGCAGGTTTGATTCCGACCTGCTGCCTTTTGTCACCTGTAGAGGCGTTAATTTCCTGTGTTTCGTATTAGAGGGAAGCAGCAGAGGAGCAATGTGGTCATATGGTTTGGAGGACTTGTTGAAAACAACCGTGTGGTGTCTCATTCTCAGTGGAAACTGTTTTTGGCTCAGCAGAGTGAGTTCACTATCATCTGGACAACAGCCAATCAAGATTTCTTTGTCTTTTGGCCGGCTCACCAAATCAGCTTGACCTCAGACAGCTTGTAAAGACGTCGTTAAAGGATGATGAGCACGGATCGTGTTCGCCTGAGACAGAGCAATGGTTCATCATCAAGTGTCTGTCCTTCCCAAACTGTCTTCTCTGATGGTTCTGTGTAACAAACCATCTGGCAGCTTCAGTTCAACAGAGGAGGAGATATCTCTCAGAAAACATTCACACAGATTACTGAATCACTTAACCCTTGCAGACTTTATTACTCAACAAGAACCAAACAAATTGCCTTGTTTATGGAGCGGTAGATTAGCTTCTCACTGAAGCTTAGCTTTCCATGTCAAGAGACTGATTGAGCTGAGTGATGGCTGAGTTAGGGCAACTCCAACACAGTTGCAGGAATCCAGGGCTTATTTATATCAATGGGTTGCTAGCTAATAGCCGAGCCGTAATGGCCGCCACCGGGCTCACGCCCACGCTTTGTCACCGTTACAGCACAGCTCTCATTACACCTTGCTGGGGCCAATTTAATTGAACTAACCCAATCAGAGCCCGGGAGCGCTCCGGTCTGCTGAGCTCGGCAGCGCAGGTAATAGAAGCTGATGGAAGAAAGATTAAAAATGTTGCTGCTGAATCACACTTTGCATATCCCACATTCCCCGCTATGTTTATTTGCACTGGCAGAGATGAATTATGGGAAACGGTACGGCGTCTGCGTGAGCTGCTCGTGTAGCCTTCTGAGAGCAAACAGAGCCGAGATGATATTCTATGTAAATGTTTCTTTAGCAAGTGTAATGGGGTAAAGTGGTGCATGTGCAAAGTGAGCTGTTGAATATTCCTTTTCAATTATGTTTTAATGAACTGTGACAATGTGAGGCTCAGAGGGGAAATGTCGATGAAATATTTGCTTGAAATTTAATTTTAAAGAGGGGGAGCTGCAGGAGGCCTGTACAGAGATGCACTGAGAGATGTTGGCCTGATTTCACACAGAAACACACACAAACAAACACACACGCTGCATTCAGCTGAGAGTAATCCATCAAGGCTTTCTCTTCACACACACACACACAGGTTTAGAGTGATTTACTAGTTCTTTCTCACTGACTCACAGACTCACACACACACACGTTTACATCTCAGATTTATGGAAAGCTAGCCCAGTGTGACCTCCAGAGTTACTGTTGCTTCAACAACTGCCTCCTCGTCACAACCTGCGCTGTCAAAATAGCCGCCACACACAGCCAATCACGGCACACTTCAAAGGCCTTTTCGCCCAATTGCATTTGGCAGCCTGACTCCAGATCACAGCTTACTGAGCAGAGCGGAGAACTGTTTCGGAGTTAACATCCCCCAGCAGAATGCCTTTTATGGATAAACCAATACATTGCAAGAAAAAAGGGAGAACGCACCAGAGAATTCACTGACAAACACACAAACATAAGCAGTGCACACACAAACAGCCGACACAAGCCTGCACCCTGTGGATAAGAACATTTGGAGTGACTAGACGAGGAGCTGCAGTGTGTGTAGATCATCTGAGGTAATCAAACTCCAAGTGGGACCCTTGTAAGGTCAGATCTCGACAGGATTTCAAACATGAATCCGTCTGCAGCTCTCCACTGTTGTACAGGGACCACTCAACAAGCAGTCTTTTTGGTGTGTGGAGGAAGTTTTAGGGGGGAAATGTGTTCAGAGGCATGAATGTCTGCAGTGCATTATTAAGCACCCGGTATCTGGGACATAGTCCTAAGTAAAAGGTCATCTGCATAGTTTGAAGATGCATCATGCAAATCAACTGTTTACATTTGCATTGGAATGAAGGCATGTTCGACTTTTGTCTTAACTGGGCGCACCATTTGTTTTGGACATACGGTACTTTGACACAGTTTTTTTTAAGGTAGTGGCAACAAAAGCTGCACTAACTTTTTGCAACGAATCCCATGATGTGTGAGAACCAAAACCACTTCAACACCGTGCAGCAATCTGATGACTTTGAAAGTCATGTATTATGATTCACTCATTAATTAGCTCAATGTTTTTTCTTTAGCATCTTTCAGCTCATTATTTTGGATTTACGGCCTATAAATTTACGGTTTTCAGAATCAGCAGAATCATCTGTTTTCAATTTTCAAAATCTTCTGCTAAAGAGCTTTTAGCAGCTGATGCACCAGAAACCACAACATTTCTTGCATTTCTTTTCCTTTAAAAACGGCAAATTGATCATTTTCTGCAGTTCACCTCAGCACTGAAGCTCTAACTCAAACTCTTTCACTTAAAACAAATGAAAATAAAACAGGTGTGGATGGATTAAACCCAGTGAAACATTCCCTTTTTCTAACTTGCCTGTTTAAACAGTAAAAAGCTTTCATTGCTGGTCGCTCCCCCTGAGACTCTGCTCCGACTCACACACATTTGTTACTGGATACTGTTGGCTTTTGCCTGCATGCACCCATGTGAGTAAAGCTACTACTGTCTCATCCAGGTCAGCCCTCTCTGTTCAGCCACAACAGTGCAACCGGTCAACCATCTCAAATTCTCCCATGCCACCCCCCCTGGAAACCCCTCGAATCACAGGCTGCCCATGGCTGTCTGCAATGGACTCACAGCGCTGGTGTTGGCACACATAAAAGGCTGCTAAAAAAGCTGCAGTACATAACTCAAAGCCACGGTCCAACTGTGCCCTCAGTCCAGCAAGGACTGCAGACTCGCTGCTCTGAGTATCTTCTCTCACAGACGGCAAAGTTTTTCTTCAAGTTTCCTCCAGCAAACAATCAAATCCCCTTCTGGCTTTTCTCAGTGCTTCCCTCTTACACGGTGATTGTTGACCCGGCAAATGGACTGTATCATATGAGTAAATCCTGGCATTTC
This sequence comes from Serranus cabrilla, assembly GCA_903364295.1. NCBI lineage: Eukaryota > Metazoa > Chordata > Actinopteri > Perciformes > Serranidae > Serranus > Serranus cabrilla. Next base: position 798,026 of record CAFUXE010000391.1, on the reverse strand, counting down.
ACTGCTGCCTCCCACCTGACATTTATGTTATTTTTATTAATGCCATTTGGTATTTTTGGGTTTATGGGCACTGGGTTGGAGCGCAGAAATGCAGATGAACGCAGCAATGATGAAAAAGACGAGAACAGGTCGTAAAAGTTCAATTTCCTGGTAAAAGCCATTTGCATTTTTTGGATCGTCTCTTTTCTTTTGATATTTTTTCACTTTTTCATGTGGTTGGTGTGTTTCCTTGTTTATTTTTCAAGAGCAAAGTCAATATATGAAACAAACAAGAGAACGGAAATGTACTTAATGTTATGACAGTTATTATCGGCTGATATCAGTATCGATGTATAAACTGTTGGATACATGGCATTATGAATGTTTTTTTAAACAATATATAATGCAGAAAACAAAGCTTGGCATGATTTAGAAATGGTGTTAGCATTTGTTTTACTCTCTTTTATATAACAGTCAGCAATGGACTGAAACTGAACAGTAATACTATTGATTTTAATTCCTTGTATTCTTTATTTTCTCAGTTATCGTGTATAGAATTGGCTGACAATGGAAGAAGTCGTTTGTATAATTGTGACGGATAGAGTTGTGTTTTGGTTTGTTTGTGTGTTTTTTCTTTCTCCTTTTAGGGATCGCCTCCTGCTCTTCCTCCCAGGTGATCACTTACTGATTAGGAATTTCAATGGTTAAATCGAGTAAAGGCCCAAGGAGACGGTGCTGCTGGGCCACTCGGCGGTTGTGAGCTGTCTGTGCTGATTATGAAAGTGGCGTATGGTATTAGCGGTGGATACCTGCGCTAGTTGTGTTTCCTTGTTTAGTTAAAATGGGTTTCATTTAGTGTTTTGTCCCTTTCTGTTTAGAAAGTTTACCCTGCATTTTTTAACATCAATGGTTACTCCCTAGCCCTAGATTACTGGGGATGTAACATTAAATCATGTTAAATATTATTTAATTCAGTTTATGTTTGAGAAAGTAGCTCTCTGGGTACATTTGCAGAATGGTGAAAAATCCATTCACAATCCAGATAAAAAGGGTCCTTTTTCATTCCAGCTCAAGAGACTATATCGGCCACCATATTAGTTACTGATGAAGTTCTTCTCTAAAAATCAGTATCAGCATCTATTCAAAAATCAAATATTGGTTGGACTCTTGTTAGGACTTGCACCTTTGAACACATGTCTTTGGATTTGCTAAATGTTAAATCTATGAAGAATCCGAAGGGTAACCAGAACTGAGCAGAAAAGTACAACAACATGACACAAGCAAACACCGAGCACTTGATCCGCTGAGGCTTTTAAAATCTGAGGGGAAACAATTACCTGTAAAGCCCTCAAATAGAGCAAGAGTCACTAAAGAAAATCAACATTTAAACAGGCCAGTGTTGCACAGTTTATTTTCCCAATAAGGGCTGCAAAAAGCATCTCATTGATTTTTCTGCGTGTGAGAAGAGGTTAATTACAATCCCAGCAGCGGTCAGCGCCACGCACTCGTCTGGAGGTAACGATGAATGACTGAACACCGCTGTGTGTAAGTGTAGGTAACTGAAATGCAAGAGAAGTTTTAATCTCATGAACTTGAGGCCAATTTAAGCTCCACTGAAGGGTTGGCACAGGAAATTGACCTCAGTTTGAAGTGCTACAGCAGAGCAGCTGATGAAAAGAGAAACACTGTGTTTTTCCACTACTGATCTATACCGCCCATTCGCTGTCTAGGGCTCCCTAAAGTGCTTGATTTTGTTCTTGTGGGAGAGTGCATTTTTCAGGCAAACAGCACTCGACATAAAGGCTTTCATGACTTCAAGAGCAGAGGAGAAAGGACCTCTCTGTAGTGCAGCTTTCAAAGCTCATCTTTGATTTGAGCCCTGGATGTTTTCCATCTTCTGAATCTCATTTGATGCTAAACAGTATAACTTAGAAGTTTTAAACTGCGGGATGCTCCCCACCAGTGGAGGCATGCTGTAGGCTAAATAAATACTTTGGCAGCACAGCAAAACACGGAGAAGATCAAGTAAATGTTAAGCAGACAATGAATCATCTCCGACCAAATGTCACGGATTCAAAAACACTCTAAAAGTCACCAACCTCTCCAGTGTCTCTGCGTCAGACACATTTATCAGAGGAAATTCATTAGATTAGCACCGGCTCTTGCCGTCAATGCTATCATTATCTGGCCGGACAATCAAGTGTAAACATCAGTAAACAGAGAGAAAATATGACTGAAGATCCCAAACAAACGGAAGAAAGATAATCTCTACGTCCATCTCAATCTGTCTATCCTTGAGTCCAAGTGGACATTTGTGCCAATTGTTTAGGAACTTCCTCAAAACTTTCCTGAGATACTGTGTTAATGAGAATGTAGCAGACATGAGGTGACAGTCAACTTGACCATTGAACTCCAGAATTAAATGTATTCATCCTTGAGTCCGGGTGGACATTTGTGGCATTTTTTAAAGAGATTTCCTCAAGATGTTGCATTCATGAGAATGTAACAGACATGAGGTGACAGTCACTTTGACCTTTGAACTCCAAAATAAAATCAGTTCATCCTTGAGTCCAAGTGGACATTTGTATCGACTTTAAAATTAATTTCCTCAAGGTGTTCTGGGGATATCGCGTTCATAAGATTGGAACAGAAGTCAAGTCACAGTAACCTTTAACCTCCAAAATGGAACCAGTTCATCCTTGAGTCCGAGTGGACATTTGGGCCAATTTTTAAGGGCATTTCTTCAAGGCATTCCTGAAATATCACGTTCATGAGAATGGGACAGACGTGAGGTCAGTGACCTTTGACCTCTGAAATCGAATGAGTTCATCCTTGAGTCCAAGTGGACATCTGCGCCAATTTTTGAAGAACTTCCCTGAAAGAAAGCTATTTCAAGGCACCGCTTTGGGCTCTCATTAACAGATTCATGAATAATGAAAATAACTGGTTACAGCTCTTGTGTATACAGATGTAAGCATGAAAAAGCATGTTTGCATGTTTTGTAGTACAAGTTCAGTTTTTCTGTTCTTTTATATGCACCACTTGGGGAAATTCCACCTGTCATGTCCCATCACTGTTGCATGCTGGTTCACGTAATCCAAGTAGCTGAAGGCTGCAGAGGACTCAAACTTCCACGGACAGCTCCATCAACTGGTTTACCGACATCTCCCTCTGAACAAACAACTCTTTTTCCTTCTCTTGCAGTCTTAGGCCGGGACACAAATTCATGCAGTCTTGCGGAGACACCCCGCGCTGGCTGTGGCTCCAGCCCTGGCCCAAGTCGCCTCGAGGCCAAGTGCAAACACGCAGCATGACATGCGATTGAGTCTCCAGCTCAAAGCCCTCAGCAGACGTGACTTCTGGCTCCACAGTTCATCAGCATCAATGTCAAGCCCCAGTGATATTACTTCCAGTGTCTGGGCCAGTGAGCTGCCAGGAATTGACCCCTGACTTCTTTGAATTAGTCTCTTCTTCAGAAATGTTTACACATGGAGCAGTGCGTCAGCTTCAGTTACAAATGAAATCAAGCCAAAGCTGCCATACAACAAATTGAGCTGCCTCATTGAGAACAAACACCGTCAGCCTTGAAATTTCCTCTTCCCTGAATCTTATTATACCTCGGCTCTTTTCTCCTCCCCTTGTAACTCTCACCCCAACCCCTCCCTGTCATAACAAGTGTGGAGTCTGCAGTGAGCTCTGGAGAGGGAGAGGTTCATCAGCAAATGGCTCCCTAAAACCCAATCTCATTTATATGCAGATGAAATAAATATTGATGTGCTGCCACGCTCTCGTCGTGTTTTGCCTAATTGATGCCAGCGTTCTTGTATCACTCGCGCTAGGTATGACTATTGGCAAGAGGCTTGCTCTGTAATATGACTTGTTGCAGACAAAACAAAGCCAGAGCAAGCGCTGACAGTGAGCAGACAGGCAGACAGACAGATAACACTACACAGCCCCCGAAACAAAGCAAACAAGTGAGTGAAGTGACATAAGGAGGAGAGAGAGACTGCCTGAGATGATTCATTGATGGGTGGGTGTGTGGAGAATACAAATAGCTTTATATCTCAAAGCACTGTCATCCTATATGGATGAAGCATATGCACAAATAATAGCTTACAATGCATTTAAGCATGCAACTAACATTTATTGCACTGTCACTGTAAAGGATGATTCTGGTGCTTGTATTGTAAAAAAGAAAAACAAATCTTGCCAGAACTCATAGCACCATCTTTAAATTGCTTTTATTGTCTAAATCCCAAAGATATTCAATGACCAGTGAGTTAAAACAGGAAAAATAGCTAATCTTTTTTAGCATTTAGCCATGCTAGCAGCGTGGCTCTATGGATCCATACCTGCAAAACTAATAACATTCCCATTTGTATTTTCTGTGTAATGCTAATTAAATGGACAACATTTAACTGGTTTAACTATCTTCTTTCATTTTTTTTTACTAGTTTCTATGTGCATAAAAGTCTTATTTCCCTTAAATATTGATCACAAATTGGTTAAAATCCATGTTGGTGAGCACCAAGATAATCCATCCAGCTGACAGTGTGTGCCGTATCAAGCTGCTGATTTTACAGAATGATCATTACACAGGTGAGCCTTCGGTTGTCACTGTAAAAGGTCACTGTTAAATGTGTAGTTTTATTTCTGAACTAGAATTACCGCCTCACGGTTGTATGCCTCCAGCAGACAGTGTAGTTTCCATTTACAGACTCACACACGGCCATGACAGTAGATAGGGCTTCAAATATCGATGTTGCTGCAAAGAAACTACAAATTCTAAAACATGGAGGCGTCACACACGCCTTCAACTCGACACAGATCTGTTCAATCACACCAGTTTCAAGGTGGACACCAAAGATTAGTGTCACCAAATGTGAAATATGGTCACAACGTGCCCTTCTGTTCTGAGCTGTGGTTTTGAATAATGGCCAGAAAAGTATTTTTTGGAGAACATTTTAATGCCACAGTGAAGTCTGACCTTATGGATATTAAATATCATCACTTCGTTTCATCCTGTTAGACATTTGTGTTAAATTTTGTCATAATCAGAAAATTAATTGTTCGGTTATGGCTAAAAATGGGTTTTGTGAGGTCACAGTGACCTTGATCGTTGACCTTTAAAATCTAATTGGATTAGCTCTTGAGTCCGGACATGGCAGTCACCAGCCACCAGAAGCATAAAAATACATTTAGTAGTCACTTTGAACTATGGATTTCACATGACTATGGCTGCAGATGAGCATTTATGACGAAGGATTTATCCGTGAAATTGCTTCACTGAGACGTGTCGCATAGTTTTGCAGAAATTCTTTGATTGTACAAATTAACGGTTACATCAGCGTCCAGGTGGCTGGTTCGGGAGGTGAAACATGTTCTGCATTCGTGAGGCCAGTTGGATGTGCTGCCATATTTTTGCAAATGATATTGGAGACGGCTCGTAGCAGAGAAATGAACATTTAATTCAGTCAGCTTGCCAGGGGCACAGTCCCTCAAAACGTCCAACATCTGTGGCATCATGTCGGGTAATAAAGCAGCACATTCAGAGCGGCCTTTTACTGTGACAAGCCGCAGACACACCTGTGTAATCATCATGCTGTTAAACCAATATGTTGAGATGCTACAGCTGACAGGTGGATGGATTATCTTGGCAAACGAAACTGAGTGCTCACTAACTTTGTGAAATGCATAAAAATAGTCTTTGACTTTTTATTTACACTTGTGATGTGGATAATGGGAGCCTAAACAATAGTGATGCTGTTATATTTTTGTTACCAGAGTCTGCTAAAAAAAAAGCTAACACCAGTACATTAGCCATTTGCTATCTTTGTCACAAGTCGTCATACCGTAATTAGACGTAAATCTTGATGTACATGAATAACATTTCACACATAGATTAAACCTGATTGTTAAATATATATAAATCAGTTCTACGATCTTTTTCGATATGTCCTTGAAATACTAGAAAGTGCATCATTGCAGACGTGTCCGGATTGGGCCTTAGGTACCGGTTGGAGTGTCCGACTGGTGAAATAGCGACTATACTTCCAATAAAAAAATGTTTTTAAAGAGAAAACCGACACCATGCAAGGCAGTCGCCTATACATTGGGAAGCAACATGCCCAAATACAAAATAGACTCTTTAGAGATTACTCAACTCAAATTTGACAATTCATCTTCTGTTAGTTGTCGAATCAATGAATCACCAAACAGCCAGTAAAGCCACCGTTTCAACGAGGAAGAGGAAGAATAACTTCCAAATCTGACATAATTCTTTATTTCAGCAGATCAGTTTGATTGCCGTCTTCCTCAAATTGAGTTAACCATCTAATTATCCAGTGGAGCGTGTCGGCTGCACTGTAGAGCGGCTCGCTATCAGGCATGTGATCAAATCACCACCGATCTGCAGGTGACCGTCATTAGATGAAGGACGTGAAGGAACGTTGTCAGGCGCACAACAATTAAGGTAAAAGCGTTAATTAGTTTTTCCTCTAGCTGGCTGCTGTCCAAGTAAAAAATGCGGTGAATACATTTCAAGTGCAGGATCATATATATGCTCATTATGAGGTTTAAGATACACTCCACTGCTGCAGAGACGAGCTGCAGAAAATCTGAGCAGAATACGGAGAGACTATCTGTTGTATTGGGATCAGTCCCTTTGAGCTGTCACAATACTGTTGCCTCAGTGCCACACACTCTGCTGCAGCACAAATCTTTTTCAGCCCGAGCAAAAAATGTCTCCCGACATGTGAAAATGCTCAAAAGCTGCTATTTGTGAAAGTCACTGGCATAATAAGGATGAGCTCAGCGTCATTCTGCTTTTAATAAGCCGTAACCTACTACAATGGCTGTTTATCTCTTGGCCCGTTCTGAAAGAGACATTTGTGACAATCCATCAGAGGACGTGTAAACGATTTAGTCAGCAGACAGAAAATCAATCAGCAACAACTTTAATAATTCATCATTTTAAATGTAGCATGCAGAGCAGTCTTGCAGGGCAATACAGTTACATTGAGTTTTTCTCACCAAAAAGGACTAAATGTGTCAATGCATTTGCTGCGTCATAGAAATTTGCGAAGCTGATTTTTCAATTTTATTTAATATACGTACACATGGAGTAGTGGTCAAAAACTCTGTGTACCTTAAACTAATTTACCAAATTGCAAACATTTCCATGTACATTTCAAGATCCCAACTTCTTAAATTTGACGATTCACAGCTTTTTGATAGTTTCTTCATAGCTGTGGCAATTGTGCACTTAAAATAAGTAACATACAGCCTCTGATGCCACCTTCTGTTGCTGTTGGCTGAAAGTCATGGAGCTTTGCATGATGCCCAACATTGTGATTTTACGGGCCCAACCCCCAATCATACTGGCAAGAGGTAATAGATGTTATGTACAAAGTGTTTGATGACAAATATATATTAAAGATATTATTGGCAGCCAGCATGAAAGCAGTAACACCAAAATGGTCAAAGGCCAAACCTCCAACAAAGACTGACTGAGTAGAAACTTTGTGAGAATACATCAAAAATGATAAATGACAGACATGAATTCATTCCTAATGCTGGCTATAGTTCCTGTAGCAGATTTTGTGTGCCAATTTGCAGACGATGTCATATTGTTCATCGTGATGTTTCACTGTGGACATCATCATATGCTATTAACTCGAGCAATATCGCCCAACCGCATGACACAGTAATCAATATTGAAAATAATAATAACCACAAGGGCACTCAGAGAGCACAAACCTCCAACAAGGACACATCCATCTTGATCTTCATCCATCAAAATGAAACTCTGCTACACCCTTTCATGAAAATCAAGCCACTATTTTTCCATAAACCTGCTGGAAAACAGACAAAAAACCACTTTGGTGAATAATCCTTATCTGTTAGTTAAGGGTTGTATTCAGCAGTGCATATTTCAAAGCATATTAGATCAAATAAGCACATTTTCAGCTATTTCTGATGATTTTATAAAGACCACTGCTGAGTGTCCAACATGAAGCAGCACAGAGTGAGTGACACTTGTGACCAGCACTCTTATCATCAGAAAAATGAAGCACTTGGTGCTCATATCAGCTCTGAAATGTTGATATCAGGGGACAATGCCCATCTAGTAGAAAAGTGTGCTGTTCTGTTGAGAATCCAAAGTTGTCCAGCGCTGCGCTCCAGCAGTGAGCTGTGCAGAGGGAGAGAGCCTGCAGCCCTCGTCCTATTTTCAGCTTCACTGGGCAGAGGAGAGTAGAGAGCCGGGCCAACTCGGGGCAGACAGGATCGACCCCAGCCCCGTTTAACCCTACACACTCCACTTCACACACACATACGCACACAAAGTGGCTCGTTCAACCACCGCTCACACACAAGGTGAAAGCCATTATGGTAATGAAGGCGGTAAGGCATTTATATGGCAGCCGACATGACTGATGAGAGTTACGGAGCACTTTGAAGAGCCAAAAGACCTGTTAGATGTTCGCTGAATTTAAAAACCAAAACCTGATTTAAGACCGGAAACATATTTAAAGAGAAATTATTATTACCTCCGCCAAGGAGGTCATGTTTTCCCCGGAGTTTGTTCGTCTGTATGTCTGTTAGTTAGCAACATAACTCAAGCATTTATGGACGGATTTGGATAAAATTTTCAGGAAATGTCCGCAATGATACCAAGAAGAAGTGATTAAATTTTGGGGGTGATCCATAGACGCAATCACTGGTTACAACCATAGGCGCCAATTCCGTGGGTGCTTCGGGGTCGGACCACCCACGGAGATTGGTGGTCTGCGCTCTCCGAGTGCTTTTCTAGTTTTCTTTGTTTAATTTCATCATCAGATCAGCTTATGCAGCATGGACTGCTCCAAAAATGGACAAAGGAGTCTGTTTTAATGCTTATTTTGTTCTGGAATCATTTTTAACGATCTCATTAAGTTAATAATTTCATTATTCTTGAGGACAGGTGTTAGTGCAGGCCAAAACTAGCGTGATATTGGTTGTTTATGCAAGAAAACTGCATAAATTTGCAGTCTCCTCTTTAAAAAAAAAAGATTACAAAGAAATTAAATGAGAAGCAAACAAAGATGTTTCTGGTTTGTATACTGCAGTGGCTGTTGGGCGATGTAAAAATGCTTTGTCATCAGTGGAGTCGACATTCTGCTGCATCATTAACTGGCCGCCGGTTGTTAACCATCGACACACGGACTCCAGAGCAGTCTTACAAATGGGTGTTTGGCTCATGATTGATTGTCAAGTGAAATGTCATCTCATTTCACCTCATTAGAAGGAACCAATCACATTACATTAGTGTCAATGCCATTGACATATGCTTGCATTTCCACTGTGGTGAGAATACAAGCGCCCCCCGGGTGGCTGCAGCGTCAACAGCTGAAACCAAAGGGGGAGAATAACACTGCTCGCCATTTATAGAGCTGAAAACAATATTTCATTGGCTCCAACGCATACTGGGGAAGGTGACATTTCTAAAGATGGACAACAGCCAATCCAGATAACACATGATAGAAAATCATAAGGGAGCCACACCCTAAAACACACCCTGCTTATTCATCTATTTTACTCTAAGTAGGGCCATAATTTTGAAAATAAACATCATGCTGTGTTACTTCTATACAGTCAGACTTCTTTTTTAGTGGAGTCTCCCCCTGCTGGCCATTAGAAATAATGCAGGTGTCAAGTTTTTTACTTCCACATTATCTTTACTTTTCAGGCCTGGAGATTGTTGCTTATGAACACCGTATGAACTCTCACAGATGTGTTGAATTTTATGACTAAAGACTAAACATAGACTAAATTGGAACTAATTGGAGGTAAAGGGAAAAAAATCAAGGATTTGATCTTTTTCACCAAAAGTTTAAAGGGTATGGAAAAAGTCTAAAGGTTTATAATTCTTTTTAGAGTCGATTTTAATTGTTAAACTATTATTTGCAGTGAGTTTAATGCTTTCATTTTGCCTTGTTGTACGACATTATTAGTGTGGAAAGTGAGATTCACTTCTTTCTTTACTTGTTCTGTGCAGTAAACCAGATTTTGCTCCCTGTTAGAACAGAATCACAGCACTGCTTCACAGCCTTAAACTGAGGAAAAGGTCAGGAAGTAATAAAGGCTTTTTGTAAATGTACATTTCGAATGCTCTCCTTCACTGCACATTCACATTTTATGCGATTCTGGCTTTTTATCCAAACCCAACTTTACCATTCCAGCCCATTGTTTCAAATATTAAAGGCCTGTGAAACACTTTTCTTCTGTAACACACTATTGATCGTTCGGAGGAGAGATTTGTCTTTTCTGTTTTGCCTGCCTGGCTTCACAGCTCGAGTTAAAGAAAAAGAACAGCACCCCTGAGTCACTATTTGGGCTTCAGTGTCATATTCAAGGACACTCCAGCAGGGTGCAGATGTTTGCAGGGTCATTAGAGGGGTGTCGTGATTTTTTATGTCGCCCCTTGTCATAAAAACTACAGTAAAGGCCGACGGAGTCATGCATTCGCTGTAAAACACCAAAGTATGTTCCACTTTCTCTCACAGGGTTTGATTATGCCCGTCGCCATCGTTTCCTTTTATAGTGACCAATGAGATTTGAACACAAGTTGTTAGCACACAAGATTAAACATTTATGTGCGACTGGGAGTCTGTTTAAAGACCCGAGCCACTCCCAGGCTGTGATTTGTACCCCGGCCACTGACTTTGCAGAGGCAAAACAATTCTTCTGCCTCATGTTTCACGTCCCATTTCCTTTCGGTTTTTTAGGTGAATGCTATTTTTGCATGCAGGTGTGTGCTCGTGTGAGAGAGGGCTGTGTAAGCATGAGAGACAGAATATATGTGTGTGTGTGTGTTCATAGTCTACATCATGTCTGTGTAGCAGAGGAGAGGGGGGGGCTACATCTGTCTGCAGCTCGAGACTGCCATCTATGGGGACTGACAGGCTCAGATGATGGAGATCCAGCAAGTAGATAAGACACAAGCACAGGAACTGCAGCGAGAGGATGAAGGGTTTATTTCCACTGTAACATTTTCAGACTAAGAGTTTGATTCATGGCTGATGGGCTAAAAGAGTCAATAGTGCCTTGAAACTACAATAGTCTGGACTTCTGTGGGTTCAAAGAGCCTCTAAATCACGGTTGCTGCACACTATTGAAATCAAATGCAAGGCTTTTAACAGAGAAAACTCACTCAAAAGAAAAAGAAATACACATCCAGGCTTCATGTGTGAAATCAGCTTGACAACATGGATATTTTTCTAGATATGTCCATATAACAGCAATGTGTAAAATCTCTGTAATTAATCAAATGAATGACACATGCAACACCTGCTAATATGCCACACATGGGATAAAACTGTGTAAAAAACAAAAATGTAAGTGTGTCAGTTTGCATGAACTTGTTGATTTTGACAGCACTGTGTGTAACAGAAACGCTGGGTTTTCACAGAGTGAATATTTAGCTGATAAAAAGAGGAAACGCGTCACATACATGTTGCTGTAATCAGGCAAGAAGAGTCAAATCAAGATCTACTGAGTACTCTCATGTCGTCATAAGAAGCAACGTTAGTTTTAAGAAGCTAAAAAGTTGTTACGAATATAATCTAGCTAACGTTAGCCACTGATACAGTTTTTACATTGAACAGCTGCCACATCATGATATGTGTTTATGTGATAAACCCAACAGTAAAGCTGTAACAGCGGGCTGACACATACAGACAGACCATACAACCATTCACGCTCTCATTCACTCCTATGGGCAATCCCCAAGAGTCACCAATTAAACCTAAGCTGCATGATTTTATGGTAAGAACGTTTCCACCTCACACGAAGACAAATTAATTGATGGAAACACCACCACTGTGTGAGCTATAGTTCATTCTCTACATTAACAGATATACGTACAGTATATACACATTTTTATCCACTTTAACAGCTCATTAAATCTACAAACTCCAGTCACAAAACCGCTTAGTTGGAGTTAATCGTCAAAACAGACTTTTTGATAGAAAGTCGGCTTTCCCACTGAAGCCCAAACCATATTTTTAATAAGTGTGGAGATATTTTCTCATGCAACTCGTCATCACCATTACCATAATCAAAAAAAAAGGATTTTTATGACATTTTATGACCTTAAATGCTGAAAATCTAATTAAGACTTCCGTGGGGACTTTCCTGTTATGTGACGACTTTACAAAAACAGTTTTTATGATTCAAGATGACGATCAGTAATGAAAAAAAAATCATCTGAACAATATTGCGAGATCAGAAACCCTCCCATATGGCATTTCTGGAGTGCAGCCAATGATTCATGACAGTTTCTTTTCAGAGTATAAAAAAGTCATGAAAGCGTCTGCTCTGAGCAGGTATTGGATTAAACCATTTTAAAGTATTTCCGACATAAATGATTCAACAGAGGGCATCTTCACAGCTTTAAATACACCTCGCTCACCATGAATCAAAGGGAACTACTTGACTGGAAATATAAAACCAC
>CAFUXE010000391.1:721078-756338 GCA_903364295.1 Serranus cabrilla | reverse complement strand
ACACACACACACACACACACACACTAGAGGATAGCAGCTCTTTAGGCGCGTGTGTGGCTCTGTATCACACTTTCTGTGTTTCACTTGCTGGTGCAACTTAACGCTCTCAATGGGACCCTGACAAGAAGACAGATGAGGCTGACTGCTCGGAGAATCATTACCGGACTCCCACGCAACAGCGTGTGTGTCTGACTCAACACAACTTCTCGGGGATCGCCCCATCCCATCGTTCAAACCCCCAGCAGACCAGTGACCAGTCCGGACTCATCATCACTCACATCAGTCATCCCATTACGATGGCACGCGCCATTGACTTGATAGTGTCATAACACACTGGGTTTCCCCTGAGCTGCACTGGAACGACGCGGCGCTGCAGCTTTATGAATTATTTGTTGTTGTAGAGGTTTTTATTGCAAGGAGAGCAACACGGACATGTTGGTTGACCAGTATTATTGACACATGGGTATCGCACAATATGTTGTCAATACAAATAGGTTTTAAACACAATATTTAATGCAGAAAACTCAAGTTTGGGTTCATTAGAAAGTAATGTTCAATCAGGTAAACTTTCTTTAATTCTGAATTCATGTTGTTTTTACTTAGATTTTACACATTTACTGAATTACCAGAAAACATGCTATATCATTACATATATGGTAATCGATATATATAAAAAATTAACTATATCTAGACAGAAGATTTTGGCCATATGACTTGGCCCTCTATAATAAAGCTGATTATTCCTTAAGAAAGTTATTTTTGTTTTTAAAAAGCAGCCTTTTGAATATCTTTGCATATTTATATCTCTGCACAATCCACATAGAAAAGGTCTATTTGTATCAGTAAGCGGTGAATCAGAGTTACTAATAACATAGAAACAAGGACGTGAATGTTCAGATTTTTATGCACAGGGAAACAAAAGTTAGGTCAGTCTCTGGGTTCACATTATTGACAAAAATCTAATTACTGTATTGGTGTAGTCAATGCACAGAAACCTTTCTGAAAGAGCACAAGTGAGACCGGCGCTGGATACAAAGATCAGAGTAATATCACCAAAATGGAGAGGTGGAATCACAGCTCCTTTATTAGATTTTGATATAGATTTAGGCTTTATTGGCCGCACCAAATCCTCAGACTACAATAAAGCCTGTCTAAATGTTAGAAGGGAGCTCTGATGCCAGTGTGCAGGAACCTTTTTTTGCTGAAATATCCTTGTCACTTAACAAGTGGCTCAGCAAAACTTAACCGTTTCCGCAAGAGTTAAGAAATATCATAATTGTTCCACCCATTTCCAAAGGAATCCGTCCAATGCTTGTAAAGATATCTGAACTCTGGATCCTGGGACCCTGCTGCTCGCCCAAAACAATCTTTTCAAGCCAGAAAGCTGCTGCCATTCTTGCTGCCATTTCTTCCTCTCCATGCTCAGGCTGCTGTAATGACTTTCCCCAACACCGGCTAACGCTAAGTGGGCACCCAGCGAGCACACTGATTGCCTTGGGCTGACCTGGAACTGTCTGCTCTCACCTGTACCCACCAGCACTCTGCGAGGCTCAATGAGCATACAGTTCACAGCCACGCCAGAGCTACAGCGACTGTAAGAGCTTCTCAGCGTAGTGCCAGTGAAAGATGCAGTGACAGCCTCCATAGCTGGCTGCATTAATCCTTCACTGGAGCTGAAATAGGAAGCCGAACTGGGGCACTTCAGCGTGTGTGAGGGGGAGATGGAGCGGGGTTATGTGGTATAAAGCTAATTTATCTCAATGCTTTGGCACCAATGTCTGTAAATTACAAAGAAAGTGACGGTTTCAGTGTTTACTCTTCATGCAGATTATCCAAAGGTAAGACTGAGTGAAGAGAGAATGGATTGGGAACGCTTGTAAAATGCTGCCGTTTTATCATTTCGCAGGCGGCTGTGATGCAAGTGGCATTGTTCACACACTTGCCTGCATGCTTTGTGTGCACCTGGAGGATTAAAGAAATATCCACTGAGCAGCAGATAAGGACTGATTCATCTTTTATCCTTGAGGTTTGATTCTGTCCGGTATAAAGATAATGGTGGCACTCAATCGGGTGACTATAGTTCCAGTTGGTCTCCACTCAAAAACGTCAATATAGGGCGTTTGTAAAGGCAGCAAAATACGACTCATATGTACGTTTAACATTGTCCTCAAACGACATCTTGCTGATGTAGAAGTAGGGATTGATGGCGAAAAAACTAAAGTAACCGATATTTAACCGTTTTTTACGTAATTTCCATGGCTCACATTTAACGTAATTTACGTTTTTTTCCATAACTTACAGTAGTGACGTCGTCCTCGTAACTTCTTCATGTCCATCATTTATGTACATTTATTTACTGTTAAAATGTCTTTAATGACGCCTAACCAGGACGTTTTTTGCAGTGGTTTTGTAGCATAAATTTACCGAAACCGCAGCCTTTTTTTTACAACCATGAACTGTACGTCAATGTATAATGACAGCTCCAGCTATTGCACATTAAAAGATTTGCATGCTTTAATCACTTTTATTGTGAAATACATTGTACTAGTCACAAGTTAAAGACAAATATGTTGAAACTGGGGTTAGTTAAACAATAATGTCACCAAAAAGTTATTATATTTTATTTTATATTTAGGGGGTTTTCAGTCCATTTTAAATATTGCATGGAGGAATAGTACAAGAAGCAGCCACAGTGTGCTGGTTAGATGAGCTGCAGGCTACAGACTTGTTTTCTTGTTTTCTTCATGTGAACTCCTGCAAATGTCCAGAGATTCAGGTTTGAACATTGTGCAGAGTTGTTTTACACTTTTTCACCTTCTGGAAATTTTTGGTTTGGATTCGAGGAGGGGTGGCGCCTTGGTTAGGCATGCAGGAGGCTGTAAAATGCTGCCAAAATCACAATCACTTAGGCAGTTTGGGAAATTTGGTCATAAACAACTAAGTCTCGCCTTTCCTTTAAATTTTCTGACAATTCTGGCATCGGTACATGCCGATAAAAGTTTCGGAAACTCGTCGCCTCGCCAGTTGAACATTTTCATTGCCACCCTTGTGTAAATGACTCTAATTCTTCATCTTAAGATGTTTGTTTTCTTCCGGTTTTCGTGCCAGTTGCATGATAGAGACATCATCAATATGTCCACTTGTTCAGTGTGAATTCTCCAGACAATGACACAGTGAAGTTGGACTGAAAACGGACATTGTGGAGCTGGTAAGGTTCGTTTAATATCCGGTTCCACTGACTCGGACATTTGTGTTCTCACACAGCTCCTCTGGGAAATGTTCTTACTGCAGTTTGTGAAAACCACCACATCATGAAGGCAAACTTTCACCATGATTTCCTGCCACTTTTATACCATGACCGCAGTTGTTCACGGGAAGACACAGCACAAGTATCCCAACAAGAAAGGTGACGAGTCCTCAGATGTGTTGCATTGCACATATATCATGTGGGGATTAGGGTGTTTGATTTCATGCTGTGCCTTAGTTTCCCCTTTACAAAAACAAACAAAAGGTTGCCGACCACTGCCACGGCATTAAATCAAGCCAGAAACAGCAACAGAGGCAACAAGCTTTATTAGCCTCTCCACAGCTTTTCCCCACATTGGTCTTTTCTCTTCTGTTCAGAGTCTGGTGCTGAACCTACTCACACAGTATACCCATCATTCATGGGCTTCGTCCTGCTTAGCCACAGCATGTGCACAACCAATGCTACGAAATCTCACTTTTTCTCTCCCAATAAAGAATCCGATACCTCAGGATGTCTGTAAACACCAACTACCCAGAGTTCCCTTTATCCCAGTCGCCTGGCGGATGCCCGATCCGCTTAAAAAGGCCAACGGAGGCACTAATCCAGTGGACAGAATCATGCACACACAAATATGAAGTTTAAAAATGAGATCTAAGAGGGTTAAAAAGTCTAACTTTGACCTTTACTGGCTTCAAATCTGCAGGGGGCACTTTAGCTGCAGGAAGTGGTCTCAGTTCCCTCCTTACATTATCTATAATGTCTCGCCCTAATGAGAATTCACTGTGTCTCTGGGAGTGTAATTGTGCCCCATGTTCTCTTATATACCCATCAGTGTTTTGTGGAGATCCTAATTACGTGCTACAGGGAAGGCCTGATTGCTGGTGGCAATCTAATCTAATCCCCACCTCAGAGACTAATAAACTACTCAAAATTGCTTGTGTGCATGTGTGCGAGCGTAAAAAAAACGGGATAGAGCCCGAGGATTTCACACGTTGTGAAAAATTAAAGTCATATTACAGTATGTGGAAAGTGATTAAATGCATAAACATGATTCATGATCGCTATAACAGAGAGGAAGTGAATCATGAAGCGGCTTTTTGTTAATTACAGAGGAGATCGTAATGAATGTTGGCAATTCAGAAAAGATATCCCGAGAGGAAGGGACAGCACTTTTAGTAGTTGTGACATTAGCGAAGCAGTGGACCACTGCAAAAGAGAACTTGATGTATTATTCAAAAAGGCCATGAAGGACCTCTGGAGTAACCATGCATGCATGTTAACTGGTCAGTGACCCCGTTCATTGACCACAGGCTTGAGAAAGGAAAACAAAGCACGATTTATGACGTATTATTGGGATGTAGCTGGTCCTTTTTAACCCATTAAGTGTGTTTTTTTAGCTCTAACTGCTGGCGGTTTGTCCGTTTCAAAGCAGCTGCTGTTAATAAACAATAAAATATTCAAAAGGGGCATACCAAGCAGCTGCTCACTGCCAGCAAAGGTTTGTTTACAGCCGACTTTGACCAAAACCTTCACTTAAAACTCAAGTACACTTCTGCTGTCGATGGGACAAATAGTGCCCAGAATGTGAAACACTGCTACCCTATCATTATCAAAGGATGTTATTTCATCCTTTAATTATATTTGTGCTTAGTAATGCAACTATTTTGCAAGTCCACCCAGTACTGGATGATAACATTTTTCTCTGCTTACACTCCAGCAGTTCTGACAATAACCGGTATTTATCTAAATCTAAGTGATTTGTCGACCATCTGTAAAACGGAGCAGGAAAACAACATTAAGCACAATGGAGAAAAAGCTCTGGCAACAAAAAAAGACAAAATAGACAGAAATGTGATGTGAATACTCATACTGCAGGAAGTCTTGAGGAGTAGTGACAAGCATGAGCTTCTGTAGAAGAACTTATGAGCTCCATTTAGACATTTTGGCCAAACTTCCGGCTGCAGATCTGTTTTAAACTACTTGGAAACTTGCAGGTGCCTGCTGCAATTTGGGTGAACATCAGACTTACATAAGGAAGGTATATGCTTACTGGGAATACAAAACAAGGATCCTCATCATGTGTATGTGAAAGTGGAGGAAACCCCCTAATATGTGGGGCTACAACTTAAGATTTGCGGTGGAAATTAAAGCAAGATAACGACATTTTGTTGGACAATATATTGACCCAGAAATTATTGCGATAAACGATATTATCATTGTGAAATTACGACAATGCAATGCGGCTGATATGATGCTAATATAATAGCATAGCAATGCAAAACCATAACTTTAAAGGGGAATAAACTTTTGTTCTTTTCTAATGCAAGCTTGTATCAATCACATTGCGTAAGTGACCCTATTGCCTTGGCGAACTCTGACGTCTGAGTGCTTTTCTAGTTATTTATTGTGTTCTGAGGACATTCTGCTGTTTTTTAGCCGAGAGAAAACAAGTTGGAGTTGTCAGGATTTAGCTAAATATGTATTATTTATCAGTCTTTTTCCCTGTGGTATTGAAATATCATAGAATACCAATTTTTTTAAAGATATTGTATGAAAATTAGAACAACAACAACACTGTGGAAGATTACGGAGCATTCGAAATAAAGTTTTTCGGGAAGCACACTAGAGCATGCAAATCAATAAAAGCAAGCTGTAAACACATGAGTTTTACTTTTAAGTGGACATGTGTGTCATCAGTGCGGCCTGGCTAACAGTGATAACACCGCACTGTGGAATCTACTGAAACAGATGATAGGACTTAATGTGAAAAATATTATTGAACAGCCTTCTGTCAGGACACAACCCCCCATAATATTTACTGGAGAACATGTTTACTAATGTACATATCAGCCGTGTAAAAAGCAACTCGACAGCGTCAACAACCAATCGTGCAAACACGAGCGGAGAATATCAATCACTTGAGCAATCACTGGAGGATATAAATATTTCATGGGGGAAAAAAGTAACACATTAGTTTGATATAGGCTCGGCTGCCTTTTGAATAAATCTCTGGTGTGAACACACACCCACACCGTCACACACATACAAACACACCAGGCTAAGACTTTGATCCAAAGCCTCTTACGGGGGTTTTGCTGATTTTTTCACCCCAAAATGAGCCCACAGATCCTCCTCAAAGCTCACAATGCAACACACCCCGAGTCATTAGCTGCAGGGACGGACAGACGAGTGCGTCCACGACATGAGAGCTTCTCATCCCGAGCACCAAGTGGAGTGTTTGGTGCAAGTTTGGGAAAATTGCATGATTTTCGCTGCAGCTAACGTGGGAGTTCTGGCTGCTGCAACTCAAAAATGTCTCCAAAATGTAAGAAGAATAAAAACAGCACAACCACAACACTGGTCTAAGCCATCCACTTTAATGTCCAGTCAGATTTATATATATTAATATATATTCGGTGGGACTTCTGCTCTTCCTGTGGCGTTCAATATATCAGTGACCTTATCATACTTTATGGAGTTCTTTATTTCTCGTGACACCGCTATAATGTTGAAATAGGGACTTGGGGATTTGCTCTAATATTTATACAATATCCTCTCCAAATCCAATTTAGTCCACTTAATGTTGCACAAATTGGATGATAAATATTGCACACTTAAATAAGTATATACTGTGTGTGACTCAAAGGTTACGAATATAAAGCAATTTTATCTTATTTAAGAGAAACTCAAACAGACGTTTATATATCCAGGACTGGAATAAAAGGTTATCATTATTGTTTTTTTTGCTTGAATAATCGCTTGAGATGACAGAAAATAGAAAAAAAGTTTCAATTAGAAATTTTCTAAACCTCAAGTTGACATATTCAGATTTCTTGTTTTGACTGATTATTGTCCCAACCCGAAAAATATTCAGTTTACTATCAAGCAGAGCTGCAACGATTAGAAAAATAACTAATAATCGATTCATAAATGAAGTTATTTTTCATGCATGGCAGTAAATATGAAGATTTCATCATATAAATTGAAAATTTTTGTCGTTTTAATGGAAGAACAAGACATCAATTTAGACTTTGAGGGACTAAAATTGACTTTTTTTCATTTTTTTCATACATTTTTTTAATCCAAACGATTATTCGATAATGAAAATAATCATCAGCTGCATATAAGATGAAAAAAAATCGGCAAATTTCTCATTAAAGATGCAACTACTGAAATATTTGCTTTAAAAAATACATTATTGTTAATAAATTACATAACAATACTGCAGACTAACTTCCCCTCTAAATGTAAAATAAGTGACACTGATGATGATGTTTGCTTCTGACATTTTGCTGAACTTAATTTTTCGTGTGCGTGTGAAGCAGACTTTCTTTGGGAGTCTTATAATAAAGAGCAATCCACTCTAATCTTATCCAATATTTAATCTAATCCAATATTTATGCCAGCTGTATTATACCCGGGCTTTTTGGATATTCAGTCACGGCTGCGTGACATTTAGAAATATTACATCAGTAAGGTACTATATATATATTTGTTGTTATTAGTTTAAGATGAAACCATGCTCGTGTGTAGCACTGGAGTGTGTGTTTTCTGACTGCCCCAAATGTAACACACCCCCTTAAAAAGCTACAGCACATAGCAACAGGACCCTACCAACACAACCAAAACACGTCAAAAACACGTTTTTAACAGCAAACACAGTGCAGAGAATATTATTTTTTAGGTACAAAAGGCTTCTAAGAACACAAAGACACGATAAAAAGTTACATTTCGAGACATGGTTTGTTTGTAGCATCGAGCAGAGGGGAGGCTATCAGTTTTGGGAGACAATAGCAGTGCTGTCAATAACGGTTTCAGAAAAAGACAGAAAAATGTCGCGAGGGGGGAAATTCACGGAATGCGGGGAAAGTTGGAGAGAAAGCTGAGAAACTCACCTTGTTTGACACACTTGAGTCGTACGGGGTCTTTGCTGTGTTTGACCACAGCATGGACGTCCCTGGTGGTGAGTCCAGCCACCGGGGTATCATTGACTTCCAGCAGGAGTTCATCCTGGAAGAGTTTGCCGCTGTGGCAGAGCGCTCTGCCCGGGAGAAGCTCGCCGATAACCGGGAACTGTCCATTCTCCGCGCCGCCCTTCAGCTCCAGCCCCAGCTCCCCCTCCTCATTCCTGCAAAGGACACTCTCGTGGACTTTGTTAGTCCAGTGGTTCTTCCTCTTCTTCAGGCTCTTGGACATGGCTCCAACAAGGGGGGAAATCACATGAGTGCGGCCGTGGAAGAAGTTTTACCGCTCTTTGAAGTCCGCCAGCGTCCCCCCGGAGCACCGTGACGGGTCCAGTTTTTCAACAGTAAACGCCAGTTGTATCCATGTCAGCGCACACACACACACTCACACGCACAGCAGCTGGATCATCAGTCTGCCTTTGCATTAACTGGGAGCTGCTCAACTTGTGGTGCCTTCACGGGACGTCTGGAAGATCGGGATTGACAAGATCGGGGTCTTAAAACTAAACCGAGTGATGAAAAAGTGTTTGAGACTGATTGCATGGAAGCCTTTACACTACTAACAATCATTGTTATTTACATATTTATATATGTTTAAAGTAATTGAAAGTAAAATAACTTTTTTTTGTTATGAAAGCTCAAATTACTGCAGAAAATGATGTCAAAATGTGAATTTTATGTAAGAAAAGTCATTTTTTCGAATTAAAGCTACTTTGTGAACAGTCAAACAAACTTTAAATGACAGTCTATCCAAAAAATGTACAAAACATGACTTTACCACATTATATCCCATTTGAAAAATTACTTTTATGCATTTATTTTTGCAGTTTTACCACTTTAAAGAGACGTTTCATGTGTATCATAGCCTATAAATCAGGGCTGTACCCTCCAGTTGATATGTCAAATAATTGGTTGTTTTTATTATTATTTGCATGTTAAATTACTTGTTTCCAAGAAACTAATGAGCATATCGTTGCTAAACTATAAAATGGTGCTTTTGCATGATTGTATTTGAAAAAACTCAGTTTTAATGAGTCAGTTTGTTCAACAAAATGATTTTATGTGGACAAAGTATTTCCGGATCACTATTTATACAGTCAGTGCTTTATTTAGATAAATAAACAAACAAATGAATCAATACACATTTACATTAAAGTTCATTTAGTAACTTTTACTGTACACAAATCAGTCTGTGTACTTTCATTTCTAAAAAGGTATCTTAAAAACAGAATGGATTCAAATGCAACAAGAAGATGTGTTTACAACTTCCAAACTTCGAAGTTTACAAGTTTACGAGGCGCACTTGAAGGCACCACCCAGCTCCGACCAACCCAACTGACCCGGATGTGAAGGCTGGAGGAGGAGGAGAAGGAGGAGAGAGGGAAGGCTTTTCCCAAATCCAGCTTTCCATGGAAAAAAAAGGAAAAGAAGTGCGAGAGAAGCTGAGTGGCGGTATTTCCACTGGCATGGCAGCAGAGCAGCAATAATAACTTTTCATACCACAAATATGTCTCTTCCTTTTGACATGTGCTTAAAGACACTTCAGCGTGTAAGCTGCACAAAGTTAGATCAACTGACTCGACTCAAATTGCCTTTTTTATTTCCAGCCGCATCGTCATTCCTTTCCCCTTGAAAGTGGGACTACATCAATTACAGGCTATTTCTGGTTGGACAAGGGCCTCCAGAGGTCACCTGATTCAAATACTTTGCTGCTACACAAGTCTTTCAAACACATTATTAAAAGAAAAACATTTTATAACACCCTCAAGGACTTTGGTGAACAAAGCATTTGTATTTTATAAAACTCTTTCAAGGGCAGCGAGTATTTCTCGGCGTCTCCTCGTTAATGATTTTCAGATTTTAAGAAACATATTCTGTGATTCGCAGTCGGCTCCCTGTAATAGTTTTGTCATTCACCAGAAGAAATGGCTCAAAAAGAAAAAAAAATCCCCTTGTGTTTATCTCAGACTCGAGGAAGGGGATGGAAAGCAAACAGAGAACTCACTAAGTATAATCCGTCTTCAAACAAATGTGTGTTGTGGCTGTTTTTCTACATCTTTAAAACGTCCAATCTGCTCTGTGAACATCTCTTCTTACACACTCACTGAGCTCACTCTCATAATGACAGTTTGCTGCTTTAAGTGCCATAATTGTACAGATATACGATGATAGCGGCGACGCCACGCTGCAGAGTTATCTGTCGTGGCAAGTTAATTCTTTTTTAAGCCCTTAAAAATTGTGTTTTTCTCATCACAAGTGAAAAATTCTGGTAATGACTCGAGATAAGTGTTTCCCACACAAAGAGTCATTACGATCAAGTGTCATTTATTCTGTCTTGTTCAGAAGTGTTTGGAGAAAATACTCAAAAGTTGTGTAAACAGTGTAGAATTACCAAATTATTAGGGTTTGTTTTTTTTCACATCAGTGTGCTTTCACACAGCCAGATATAAAAGAGATACCGGCTGCTTTATAGTTCTGTCTATAAAACCTTATGACATGCTGGGTAGCAGCGGTATCATTTACGAGCTTTCCCAGAGCTTTTATCCTCATTTCATGACCTTCATCAGCAAACAGATTTTCGCTCGAGTGTTGATGAGTTTCCTTCACGTGATCTAAGAATAACACTGCATTCAGATATGAACAGTTAAAGAAAAACTCATGGTAAGCTGACATTGACGAATAATTTGTCAAAATTCTGTTTGTTTGTTGACTCTCTTTGGTCTTTTCTGGTGAAATGTGAGTGGCCACCTGTTGTTTTGATGACAGCTTTGCACACTTCTGTTATTCTCTCAGTCAGATTCATGAGCTGCTCACCTGGATGGTTTTCAGTTAACAGGGTCGCCTTGTCAAGAGTTCGTTTCTGGACTTTCTTGCCTTTTTAATGCATCGCCGTCAATCTTTACCACCACGTCAATCACTGCGTTCACATGGTAAGATCGTTTTGGTTTTTTCAAGAAATACGTTTCCACTCGATGGGGGGTGTCTCCTGAAATCCCTGTTCACATGCCTTTGGAATAATCCGATAACGCTCTGTGACCCACTGACTCTGCTTAGTTAGATGGCGCTGTAGCCCTTTCTACAAGACGGTGTTAAACTACTTCCGGTACACGGCTACATAACAAACTATCTGGCGATATACAGACAAAGATGGCGTTCGAGGAGTTAGACAGAGTAGTTTTGGCGTACATGTTGGGCATTTTGCAGTGTTCGGCGATTGATATGACAGGGTGAAATCCCCGGCGAAAATTCGAGAAAAATCGGATAATCAACGGCTCAAGCCAGCGGTTGCAATCGGATTCAGTTATCCGATCCCATCACGTTTCGAATCCTGTACACATGAATTCGATACGTTTTTGATGCGTTGGAGATCGTATTAAGCTCGCCCATGTGACCGCAGTGACTGAGAGTTAAACCACTGAATCCATCCTCCGTTAACTTTATATTGTTTCCATGCTGGTGGTGGGTTTTTTTCACACATTACGTGCCACCAGCACAGAATTCAGTGTAAAGAGTTTGTGGTCATTTCACGTTATTTAGTGAGATCAAGTTGTATAGAAATACTTTGTAAGCAGTTTGCAGAACATAGTGATCGAGTATGCAGCAGGCAGTGTGTGAGCAACTTCAAACCCAACTCTCAAGTGAATAATAATATTTCTGGAAATGTCTTTCAGTATATTCTGTGCAGAAATACTGTAATCAGCCTGTCAAACAAACACCGTGAGCAGGAACTTAATTGCAGTATGTAAACTCCCCTCAGGTGGCCCTCAGTGCCCTCCATTGTATCAGTGGCCCTGCTTGTGACGGATACTTTTTAAATGAAAGAAAAAGCCGATATCAGAAAAGACAGAGTTGTAATTTCTCCTCAAAACAATTTTGCTGCCCTTGAGTCGTGGCGACAACAAAGCGACGGTTACAGACAATGCGTCGCTCTCTCCTCTTCGGCGGGATTTGGAAGAGAGCCTTTGCATTCCAGAGGTGGGAGCACTGCGGATTTGGGAGTGAAAATTAGAAAAGAGAAAGAAAAGAAAAGTGAAAGAGAATGGGGGAGTATTATAACAAGGGCAGGAATTCTGGGGGCAGTGTTTGAACAAGGAGAGGAATGCTCTGCGCGTGGCGGAATAAGTGCCGGGGAGGAGAAGAGAACATCAACAGAGCCGGGAGTGAAAGGGCTGGAAAAACAGAGTGGGATTAGAGTGCACAATGAGCCTGTGGGTTGATGAGAATATGACTATTAAACTAAATGTTTAGAGGACAACATTTTCACAATTCCTGTTCCGTATAATTGTCATTATTCCTGGAAACGTGACGCAGGCAGCGGCTTCACTGGCCCTCTGCAAGAAATCCGGCATCAGTCACATCTACGCGGCCAGATGGGAGTTCATTGGCTCGGCCAGTGATGCTGCCCCTGGGAATGCTACAGTGCTCTGCTACATGATGTAATGGTTATGACAGGCCTCATTGCAGGATAATTAAAGCTGGTCAGGAATAAAGCGAAATTGCCTGATGATGGCCTCTGCTGCCAATGAAAGAGGAAGTTATTATCCACTTTGTCCGAGCGAACGCTGCCATTCCAGCTCCAGTTGAGTCATTGTTGGGGATTTGGCTGCTTGTTTTACATCGTCACGCTCGATACCCGGGTTGAATGATGGAACAGGAGCAGCTCCTCCAAAGCAGTCGGTGTGGTCGGGTTTGTCTTGCTCGGGCCAATCCGTCTGAGGCATCTGACCTGTTTATTTCGCCGCCATCTGCTCGACCTTGCAGCGCAGGAAAGGTCCAGTCCGTCACTCTGCAGCTCCCTTCGCTTGACCTCCCGAGGATGAAGGGGTGCCAAGAGATGTGCAGCTGAACCTGGTTCACTGCCAGCAGCAGCTCCGGCTGTGCTGGAGCTGACAGGCTAAAGTTGGGGACACAAGAAAAGGTGGCAAAGAAGCCATATTTTCATTTTCTGACTTTTTCTTTCATGCTTTTAGCTTCAAAAGAAAGAAAAAAACGTTAATGATAGAGCATATTCTGATGCTTTTGACAGTCTGTAACAACATGCACAAAGCAGGGTTCAAAAGAAATGCTGACAGCACGCTAAAACTCATCAGAGTCCCACCTCGCTGATGCTCTTGTGGCTGAATGGAAGTAATTCCTGCAGCCAGGTTCCGAAAAATCGAAAACCTACAACAGATTTTTCAACCATACAGCAGGTTTGGAAGGAGATGCTCAACAGCAGCTTCTGGGTGTTCTGGTCCTGTGTCCACATACTTTTGGACAGAGTAATGTACAGTTTAACAACCCTTTCTATGAAGCCCATCTCTAAAATGCATTAAAAAATGCATTACAATCAGCATAAAGCACTGTAAAATGATCAGTGGTGGCATCTAAGTACATTCACTGAAGTAGTAGGATAGTGGTTTACACAGTATTTCCTGGCTGATTGTAAGAGCAACATAAGTTGTTTATGCTTTTTTTATTAGTGTGAATGGCCCTGCCTCTAAATGAAGTGCAAAGCCTCTGAGGAAGCTCCAATAAGAGCTGTGGCCTCCTGTGCAGCTCCACCACAGGGCCTCCTGCTGCTCTCTGTCTGCTGATGAATTAGTCTGTATGCACCCAATAACACGACCAGTAAATCAGAGGACCTCGGGGTGAAGCTCGGGGCTCCAGTCCACCAGGTTTAATTTGATTGGCCTCTGCATGATTATAATAATGTTTTACCTTGGGTTTTAACCACTGTTATGATTGTCTTTGCTCTGCTCTGCTGTCTGGTTTTTAATTTAAGTCTGTGTTGCGTTTACGGTGGATGGTTTTAGGTGGGATTCTGGAGTTCTGGAGTCTGTCTCTAAGGTAACCACAACTTCACAAGTCCTGATCTCTCCTCCAACATCCCTCCCGTCCTCCCCCTCTATCAGCCCAGACAGATAAGTACCTTTTCCCACGGTGAAGGCATTTAACTGCCTCGAAGCCTGGAAACAGTCCCACCGCTCGCTCCGGTGAAACCAGGCTCTGCTTCCATCTCACTGGGGGGACGTTACATTCACACTATCACAGTCAGTCATCTGTCTCCACCAGTCGGTCTTCACAGGGTCCGTCATCCATCAGAGGGGGAGCGATGACACTATTGCCACGCTATCAACACCGTGACAGCTTGATAGACTTTCATGCGCCGCCTCTCATATCCCGTCACAAAGCATATCTGACAAACCAGCAGAGACAGGTCATCAAACCAGAATATATTTGCTCTCCGTCCGTTACAGATTAGGGTCTTAGCTCTTTATAAAACATATATATCCTCTGATAAAATTGGTGTTAAATATTGACATATTTACTCGTGTGCATGTTTTGGGTTAGATGATGGATGGTAGAGTAAAAGTTTGAGGGATGTTTACTGGATGTTCTTCAAAAGCTGAAATATGCTGCATCTCTGTCTTTATGGCTCAGGGTTGAACGTGGAGCATGCCATCAAATAGGCTGATATCAACCTACTGGACCTACTAGATGGCGGAGTAGGTAATTCAATGGGCTAATGACAATCTACTGGACCTACTAGAAGGTGGAGCCGGCCATTGAATAGGCTGATAACAACCTGCTGGAACTACTTGAAGGTGGAGCATGCCTTCAAATGGGCTGATAACAACCTGCTGGACCCATTAGAAGGTGGAGCAGACCCTGAAATGGGTTGATAACAACCTACTGGACCTACTAGAAGGTGGAGCAGGCCCCTTCTTGTTCATACTTAAGGGATGATAACCGCTGATAAACATCCTTTTAATAATGTAATAATGTCCAGTTTGGATGCTAAATACATTCACTTTTAGTTCTCAATAAAATATTCTAGTGTTCTCAATGTCAATGCAAAGGTCACACGCATGACAAAGTATCATAAAGCTTTGATTAAATTAAAGTTAAATGAAGCAGACTATGAGTTTTTGACATTGTATGCCAAGTTCATTTTTGAGCATTTCAACCTACTAAGATAAAAAAGCATCTCCTCTTCAACAGACACAATTGA
Organism: Serranus cabrilla; assembly: GCA_903364295.1. NCBI lineage: Eukaryota > Metazoa > Chordata > Actinopteri > Perciformes > Serranidae > Serranus > Serranus cabrilla. The sequence goes on along the minus strand of CAFUXE010000391.1, from coordinate 741,133 downwards.
CTATGGGGGTTTCATCACAGCCTTGCATAATCCCAAATTTAAGTCAGGCAGTCAGTAATGTTCTTTAATCCACCGTGCAAATACCAAAGCACCATGGTTTAGGCCTCTAAATACCCTTACAACTGCTGAGACAGAGGGGGCATCCAAAGTTCGAGCAGTGGGCTGAGAGGTCAGGTATCGCCTGCAGCTAGTGGCACCGATGACACAAGCTGGCACCTCTGTGAAGGCAAGAGGATTAAGAGAGCAAAGTTGATCTCAATGTTTAGAAAATACCAACAGAGCGGGGTTGAAGAGGTTAGCTGAGCTTCCAGTATGCTCTAATTAATATTCAGACCTTGTAACTGTATAAGCCTGTGCCCCTTTGCCCTCCCTAGCCCCTGTTTGTCCAGAGTGAAGGAGTTTGTGTTTAGAGACAGATCCTCTCACTTCCAGCTAACGGGCTCTCTGAGCCTCTGCTGAATGATTGGACGACCCCGGGTGAGCTTTTCCCAGAGGCCTTTTCGGTATTCTGTTCACAAAGCCCCGTCTAAAGACCCTCATTGATCAGCTGCTCCTTAAGATCCTCTCTTCTCGTTTAGTGAGGAGAAACTGTTACATCACTGCCACAGGAAATGGATAAATAGTCATCTGATTTATGAGGGACTGGCTTGGTCACAGTCATGTTCCTTATCTTACAAATGTTTGGCTTTATATATTCTGAGTGTAGATGCAAGTAAAAAAAAAAGATTTGTGTATCAAAGATGGCAATGACCATTCAAGGAGAGAGCAAGAAGTAAAACTTGGTGGTGAATTTTAAACATACAGTCATTAATATCAGGTGACTGGGACCAAAACTTAAAGTCCGGGTAAAGCAAAAATGTATTAGTGATCTAAGCTTTCCAAACCACAGAAAAATGTCTAATGAAACACCCAGCCAAATTTGAATCGGAATAAAAATCAGCAAGTTTTAAAATGTAAAAATTAGCATCTTCTCTGCTCTGTTGCTATGACCGCTGACACAAGTTAGCCGTAGCATCCCTGAGCTAACGTTAGCTTCGGTAAACTTTATAAGTAGATGTATCAACATGAGCATTAACATTATCACAGTTGGTAAAGTGGTCTTGTGAGGGCTCCCTCATAGTATTATTAATTTTATTTGATATGCTTGAATGCAATGTTATTGATACAGCTAGCATTAGCGGGCTAGCGTTAGCAAGCTAGCGTTAGCAGGCTAGCTAATTAGCTCCCAGTGCGTCATGGAACATAATTTCAGACATGTCTAAAACATCCTGGAAACAGAGGTGGTGAAAAACTGTGTCATGCCCTCACTCCTAAATCAAGTCATCCAAAGTTTTCAAGTTAACATGTTTTCAGCTATTATTTTGTATCTTCTTCTACATATTTTCATACAAATGTCTGATTTTACTTCACCAGGACTTTAAATAGCAGACCTATCTTTTGCTGACATAATACTATTTCCATGTTCAACTAGAACGGCACTTACCGGGAGCACAGACCTCTGCCTGGGCCATGTCCTATCTCACAATGTTAAAAGGAAGTGAAATAATTAATGATTCTGCCCCGTGAGTCAGATCTATTGCAAAATTTAATGGGTTCCTTCTTGGCCCATGCTACACCGAATTTTCTAAAAATCTTGCCGGTAGTTTTACCATAATCCTGCTGACAGACTGAAAAACAAACAAACCAAAGCCTAACTTAACTTGCAGAGGTAACAATGAACCTTTAACTCAAATAGTGGCGTTTTGTCACACTCACAGAAACACTTGAAACCATTAAGGGCTGTAATTGTATTATTTACACCCTCTTTTCCAGCTGTGACATGTCAAAGCGTCTTATAGCTCATTGCTGAAATTGATTTCGCTGCAGTATTTTCACACCCCGGCAATGTCATTTTATGTAGAATGAATTAGTCATGCTGCATTTTCAACACCAAATGCCAAAGCACGATGTATCGCTATGCTACCTGAACACCCCTGCCGCCTCATGAACCCACCTGAAGGTTATTATGTTATCTACAAAAATGAGAGTTTCCACCTCTGATACCAACTAAGGCCTCACGTCGCCTTTTGACTAACTACCATGACCTACAAAACTCCGAGCCACATCCTTCTCCAAACCTGCCACATTAATCAAATCCCTTATTTTTATTCATCACTCACGTTCCCATTCTCCCTCAAGCCTTTCTGACAAGGTAGCACCTAGCTCGTTGCACTCCACTGTACGCACCTCCTCTGTCATGCAGATGCAGCCCACAACTTAATTATTCATCCCTGATCCATCCGTTAACAGCAGCCTACACTGCAAGTCACTCACCCCCAGTCAATAAATATTCTCTTTGCTAAGATTAGAAGATTTTGCATGACCTAGATATCAAATCAAGCTATTGTTCCAGCTCTGTCATGCTAAATTTTCTCTGACAGTGAAGGCAGAGGAGAGGGAGAGAAAGAGAGGGTGAGGCGGATGGATGCTAACTCAAAGGCATGTTTCGGTTCAACAGTGACCCCTGCTGTAGAGTGCAGGCTGGGCTTCCTTCCCTCAGGGCAGACAGCTTATAGGGTTTTTTTGATAGAGAGGTCTGTGTGCCTTCAAAGGGGCTTCTTCTCCATGCTGAAATACTCAGAGAGGGCTCTTTAGTCAAACTGAACCTTTTCCTGTGTGCCACTCATCACATTCAAGGGTCCACACCTGTGCTATGGAGCCCAAACTGTGCCAGTGGAGATATAAACGGGTGCTGGCAACTGCAAGAAGAGCATGCAATGTGTTTTAATGTATCCAGTCTCTCCCACTGTATCTTGATTAATCTAATAAATCTAAATTAAAGATTCTTGATCATGTTTTTATAGCCTAAATGTGCAGTCACTACCATAAAACCTGTCTATAAAAAGGAATATTAACTTAAAGGGACAGTTCAGATTTTTAGAATTTGGGTTATATATCAGCTCCACATCCATAGTTAGTGTGATACCTGCAGCAGATGGCAGAAATATACTGCTGTGGAAGGGGTCAGGGTCAAAATGTATTTTAACTGAATAAATAAATCAATATTGCTATTTTTTTCCTGCTTTATATTGCCACCAGGCAGCTTTTCCAATGAGGAACTGAAGCTGTTCTATCCATCGATCCCCTCTTCAAGACCACCAGACTCCATCGACAAAAACAGTGATTTTAGCTTGCAGATTACTGATAAGTCTACCACTGCTTCAATCATTTTGTTTGTTTGTTTGTGTTATTGTGTGACTTGATTGAATCCAAACTAACCTTTTAAGACACCAAAGTCCCACTAAATGCAAACACACGTACTAAATAACTGAGGAGGCGGCAGACCAGCAACTGTGTGTTCTGTGATGTAAAATTTACGATACTTGTACAAAACCATTATAATGAAACGCTTTAAATAAAAACAAAATGGGTGGGACATGCAGACTCCTGAGTCCTGCTTCTGTCAGTGTGCTCAACTCCAGAGTATGTCAGGCATGTCCCAACTCATCCAGGACACATAATCCAGCCCTAATCCTCACCTTGACCATTTGTCTGAGTGACAGGTGTAATCTTGGTTCAAGGTTGGTAGACTGCTGGTTTTAGAGGATGGAGTCGGGGGGTTATAGCAGCTATCCGTGCCATGTCTGTGGGGGCCATACAGCTGCAGCCTTGTCACTGCTAGCAACATGCTTTATGCTTCCCTGTTGCAGGAGAGCAAGAGTAATCACTGATTCTGCAGCAGCAGTGAAGATTTAGCAGTCCTCTTACCTTCAGCCCAAACCGTCACTCACTCAGAATAGAGCAGCTGCCTGGAGGCTGCCAGTGGAAGTATACATCATCCACCTATCATATCCTCCTCCTGCTGCTAACCACTATTACGCCTTATGAATCAATGTGTCGGAGGGAAATATTCATGAAAGGCAATTAAAATAACTAAGAGATCCATCAACCATAAACACAGGAGTTGACACGATTACCATCTCGATGAATATTTATCACAAGGAATGGCGAGATCAAAAGGCGTCTTCGCTGCTAAAGCGCAGGCAGACCTCTGAATGCAAAAGAAAATCCCGGTGTTTGCTCAGTGGTGAATTTGTTGAATGATAAGGATGTTGGTTTAAACAGACACCGGGGGCTTGTGGGTAGATGTGGCTGCTGGTGGAGGAAGAAGGGTTGGAGTGTTAAAGGGAGATTTGACAAACTCCTGCAGGCTCCAATACATTTAGGAAGAAAGCCCTAAAGCTGAAGGAGACTTTCCAAAAGCTATGTCAGACAGATAAAACAGAGCGGGCTGTGTTCAGAGGGCCAAACCATGACTCCAAGAGATGTGGAACAGACCCCAGAACTGCTCATATGAGGATGATACAAAATTACAACTTTGGAAAAAAGTGGGTGTTTAGTACATCCAAGGAAAAGATCATGTGAAGTTTGGGAAATGTGGTGTAGGAACTTGAACTGTACTGGAGGCTGAAGTCAGAAGATCTCCACCTCTGCTGCATTTATTTTGACAATCATTTTCTTTAAATCTGTCTCTTGAGATTCCCTCAACATGGAAGCATCTCCTGTTTTACAGAGGGCACTACAACATCCATATCTACTTACTTTTCTTGTGGACAGAGTTTTTTCCAGGTCATGAATTTACTATTGTTTGGCTAACTTGGAAATATCAGACGTCCAAGATTCTCAGCCATATTTAAACTCACCATCTAGCAGATTTTTCAGTCTGCCACATTTACCTAGCAACTGTTAACTAACTTAAGCTATGAACATGATAATTAGACTTGTCATATTGCAATTACATTATACCCACATATGAACAGCATCTACCATTGAGCATTATTACTTTTGTTCAATTGTAGCCGAAGCAACATTAAAGCTAAATTACATTACTGGAAAAATGAGCATAATAAGCTACAAATAAAACCCATCAAGTTGTGAAACACTGTTAACTAACTTGCTGTAGATTGATGGTGTCGTTTGTTGGCACCAGCAACAGGTACATTTCCAACAAAGCGACAGGACTCACTGGGTTCCCTGGCTGCTCTAACAGAAATCCCAATGGGCTCCTCTTGGTTTAATTAGATGGCATCTTTTTTATGCATTCATTGAATCACAACTGGCATTCAGTGTCGTCCTGGCAGATGATGAATGCCTCAGTTTGCAGTTGTCCTCTTTAGCTCTGCATCCAATATGCAGCTGCAATAGGCGACTATTTGATGCAGGAATACTGAAATTATAATCCACGGTTGTGTGTTTACAGAGTATTGTATAACTGACTAGACGTGGCCCAGCCAAGGACCCACTGTTTGTTTAATAATGACGCATTTAAGTGCAAATCATGTAAATTGCCTTTCTAAATGTGTATTTGATTTTTGTGTATAATGGTGGCTGTTTTCATTATGATGATAACCTCCCAAAGGAGTTCAGCCGCCACTACTACACCACCGGCTGTATGTAAAACAACTACAGTATGTTAAACAAGTTAAGGAAGTGGCGCCGGCAGGAAATGGAGTGAGACAGATGTCAGACTTTTACAAAGTCCATTAAAAATATCATTAAATTTGCATATGACCCGGGACGGAAGGTTGTTAAAGCTCAGCAGATAATTTGGAGCATTCGACAGAGTTGAACCCCAATGATTTCATTCAAGGCTAAACTCTGCCATCAGCATTCAGACAGGATGAGTTATTGCCTTGTCTTGCCCGAGCCTTGAGTGTCAACCAAATTAAAATTCTACTCAGAGCGGAGGACATATAACAAGAGAAACCTTTCCTGCAAGGTGGCTAGGAAGGGGAAAAAAAATGTGGGCACTGGGGAACTGTTAGAGGCAAACAATGCAGCAGGTTTGGATGATTTTCTGTGACACCAGTGGGTGGGAAATGGCATTGGGGATCGGAGGTGATGCACCGGGCAGGAAGGATGGTGGAGAAAAGGTGAAGTGAGGACAGAGCCAGTAAGGTTCCTACGAGACCCTCATTACTCCAGCACCATCACCTTCCGAAAAATGGGCTCCTGTGTTGACTGTCTGGATCCTCTCCTATCCAGTCAAGCTGATATGGTAAATGAGAGAGAGAGCAGATAGCCTCCCGTGCTCTCCATCTGGCTACCGACACACACTTTATGTTTACCAATGAGCTCGCAGAGGAGATGTCGTCATTCAGGGCGACAGGTGAGGGGGATGAGCGCCGCAAGCCTGTCAGTTTGTGTCTGTTTTTCCGGCATCAACACCCTGAACTGAGAGAAGGAGGATCGGGATGGGACCAGGAAGTTCTCCTTCAAGTTGTTACGAGCAATGACTGCTCCTGTTGTACCTGACCTGTCTTGTTAGTGAGCAGCTTTGGCACCAGAGCTGTTATTTATTGCATTCAGTGAGTTGCTGACGCTCCCACATCTGGATCCATTGTTCCTTTTGCTAATTTTGTACAGATGTTTTATCACTAATTGGGTGATATAGACAAATTTTTCTTCTGTACTGTGTAATTATGAAGAATGAATCTAATGTAATCTAATATACTACCACTTCTACTACTATAATCAGCACTGCTGCAGTAGAGCGGTAAAAGAACAGTTTGATATTTTGGGAAATACACTTCTTGCAGAGTATTAGATCACAACATCAATACCAGTTTCATGCCAGTATGGTTAGATATGAAGCTGGAGCCAGCAGCAGCCAACAAAACGGTTATATCTTGTTTGTTTAATCAGTACAAAGACAGAAAATTTTAAAAGAAGTTTTAAGGGACGTTATGTTCCAGACTATTCCTCGGCAGACAACCGGTGGAGACTTCATTAAGTCACTGCTCCTTGTTAAAGGTTTGATTGTTGTTTCTACACTCTTTCTTTAACAAGCTATAAACATGTTAATGAGTGAGCTTTGGAGATGCTTGTAGGCAGTTTAGCTGTTTCCCTCTTCTTTCCAGTCTTTATGCTAAGCTAAGCTAACTAGCTTAGCTTAGCATAAAGCTTTCGCAGATGTGTCCAGATGGTAATTGGTAACGCTAGAATTCTGACATTAACTACATTTATTTACTGATTAAACTGTCTTTTATAACTTACCAGGAAGCCCTAGATCTAGAGAAGTGGTTTTGTAGCCTATACTCAACTAAACTGCAGGCGTTTTACAGCCACGAACCTTACATGTCTGTATATAACTATTTTTTAGAACGCTCCTTTTCGATCCGTACCACAAACAAATATATGGGTCATTTTGACGAAAACTCATATGAGTCGTTTTGGGTTGTGTTAACAAACAACCTATTCTGTTGGAGATCTTGTTAAAAGGTGAATAGCACATTCTTATTCTGCATCACTCCGTTATTTGGCCTTCTGAGGAATATAAGGCCGAAATTAACTCGACTTTTAGCTCCGTTTTGGTCTTCATATTCACCACTTTGTGGGTTTATTGGTAAAAAGATGGTCTACTATCATTTTTTCCTCTATTGGAAAGCAGCTTCCAGCTCATGCTGTGTTGATGAGGCTGAAGCATTTAGTAAACGCCAACTTTCAGACCAAAACAAAGAGCTCAAAGAATATCAACAGCTGCGAAGTTGATACCGAGTGGTTATTCTCTGAGGGCCGACCTTGAATATAAGAATATAAATGAACTCAGCCTTAAGTGACTGCACACATCTTTACAAAACAGAGATTTTAAGGTTTAATTGGATACGTTATCCTTAAAGGGATAAGTCTGTGTTAAAACAGTAGAGGAACAAAAATCCGTTCATTTTGCATTCAGGCTCGATTCACCTGAGCTGGCCCGACAGCCAGGGGCTCATATCCTTGGCTCCGCCGGGTGCCACAGCTCCGATTACGCTCTGATCCAGCTCATAAGCAACCAGCCTAATTCCAGGAGCTCAGATATGACACCTCAGGGGGTCTTTGTGTCTTATCTCAAAGCGAGGTCCGACCATTTAGTGACACACACAAAACTGAATTGTTCTGCCGAATAAAGAAAAGAATTACAGGCTAAATGGCGGCGATCCAGTGAACAACGGCGGCTCTTATCAGAGCGACGCAGGGCACTGGAGGTTTTTTACCTCAGCTGAGGGTGAAATACAGCTGGGAAGGGAGCGAACACAGATGTTGGGCTGTCTGCTACGTCAAAATTCATTTCAGAGGACGAGGCGGATAAATATTGAAATCTGTTCTATTGATCCAGGCATTGTTTTGGTGAAATATGTCAGACGTTTCCTTTTATATGTGTTTATAGCTGTTTCACAGAGATATAACAAACACTCTCTCTCCTCCCCCTTATTTGCAGTCAGTTTCTATAAAAGAAATATCCCTTTCTAATACCGTGCTGACAGATTGCTTTCCACACCAGCAGCGATGGTCCCTCAGAGCTCCATTGCTAATTCTGTCAGACGTCACACACTCGCGGAGACATCCCTCCTCTCCCCCCACAGCTGCCTCAAAAAGACATGAAAAGCCTCATAATCTGACAGTCGAACCGAAACTGACGCCTGTCAGCATGGTAGGCAGGGAAAGCCAACACACACACACACACACATGGTCAGTGCCCAGTGAGAGCCATGCATGTCACCCACAGCAGTGTATCCAATGTGATGAACACACTCCTCTTCACACCGCGGAGCATGAGAGTCTGGTCGGGTGACGGCGAATCGTATCACACAGAACACTTCCCACTCAAGTCGGATGACTGAGACTGAGCATAACAAGTGAGACTTAATTCAGTTCAACGTGTGACTTTGTTAAGCAACAGAAAATATAAACAGAGGGGGGAAGAAAAAAAAAAGTCGTCTGACACAAGAACAGCCGAGAGCTTTGCTGTCACTTTACCGTCAGCTTTCACTTTTACTTTATTTATAGCTGTGATTGTGACAGAAACGCTGAGCACCTTTCAACTTTAAGGGCTGTGTCATCGGCATAAAGCTTAACGTTAGAAAACAACCGTGAATTATATGTCACAGAAGTTATGTACGAAGTAAATACGTTTCTAAATTGTCAAGACTCCCTTGAGATTGCCAAGCTGTAACAGTGATCTCAAATGCTGAAATTGTTTAGACGGACATACTTAAATTTGTGTTTTATGGAGCTGTGAATCGAATTTGTGATCATATTCAGATTTTTGTTGATGAGAAAGTCCCCACATTTACTTATGCAGGTAGGTCCTTTCCTTCCACAAGATAAAATTCTTAAATGAATACAGCATGCATTAAAACTGCATTCTCTATAATGGCCAGCAGGGGGCGACTGCACTGGTTTAAAAAGAAGTTTAATTGTATAGAAGTTAAAGAGGAAATTACTCTACTTCTCACTTGATTTATTACCTCTGTTAACATTCCTATAATAAGTTTATGTTCTCAATCCATAGTTTAAAGTCTTAAATTATAAAAATTATAGTCCCATTGAGTGTAAAATATGGCATGGTTACCATGTGATTGTTGCTACCACCATGTGTTTTCAGTTCATGAAACTTGTTAACTTGTTAACTTTAACTAAAGTTAAATGTTTGGTTGTACTAAAAACACTCATGAGTCGATTTGTAAATTTTTCTGGTAAATACATTTTGATTCAAACTTGTTTTTCAGGAGCCAAAATTAGCATCCCAATTATTAACACAGTTCATGAGAATAACGATGCACCTTGCAAACCTAGCTAGCTAGCTAGGTTTGCAAGGTGCATCGTTACCTGGTAGCTTAATCTTCTCCTCCCAAGCTCCGCCCCCTCACATCCACATATATTCACATTCAGTCAGCTGAAATGCCAAATTCAAGGCTACAAAAACTGTAATCCACAAACCAATGGGTGCTTTGCTACATCCACTTCTTGCTAAAGCAAAAGTGAATCTAATATATGGTACATGACGTGTATGACCGCTATCCCACCAGAGAAAAATGTTCCAGTGGAACAAATATTACTGAAAGCAGCTTAAATGCATTTATTACTACCCTAATGAAAGTAATAAGAAAGAAAGAAGTAACTTTCTTTTTTAATCCCATTAAGCCATCACTGTCGAATTTCAGCCTGCAAGCACATTTTTCCAGCCTAACACTGTTGAAACAGAGCAGCTATCATTGGCAGCAGGAGTAACAATTCAGTGGACTGCCAAGTCGTCAATGCTCTGAATAAGAAACTGACAGCAGGATGCTGTAAAGACGCTCACACTGAGCTGAAATGAAAGCAACACGTGTCTTTCAGTTTAATTAGAGGGCTTCATTTTGAAATATTCTGTTATTCAATAATAGTGAGAAAAAAGGGGAGAAAAATGAAACATAAAAAAGTCCAAATAGTTGTTTAGTGTCCAGTCTAAAATAGCTGATATGTATGTCTGTTCACTAGATTTATTGGAAATATTCTCAAATTATTAAGTCTGTTATAGGCATCTGTTTTTGTTCTTTCTCCACCCTTTTGACATGGATTAATCTATCTGAAATAATTCTATAGTGAAATACATAATACAAACGATAATATAATTACTATAGTATAGTAATCTCTCAGATAATAATCATGACATCCCAAATTGCATCCATCCAACCAACCATTCATCTATTTCCATAACAGTCCAGCACACAATGTAAGGTTACTGTCTGCTTAATACACCTACTTTGCAACAATAGCAGTGGTACATTTGACCTTTAAAATAAACCAAGTATGATGATACTTTATTCTTGTGAAATAAAAAATAATAACACTGTGGAAAAGGTCGTGGTCTGTGACGCGGGGGGTTCATTTGAACAAAGTGTGTACAACCAAATGCTCATATAAAAAGAAGACCTAATAATAATCTGTCTGCAATTGTATTATAATATATAATTGGGCCCACAGAGTTAATTGTGTAGCTACAGAGTAGAGAAAAGTAATTTAGTGGAGGGTACGTGTTCTCCCCCATGGCACTCAATGCAGGAAACAGATGAGAGGGATTTTGGATGGATTATGAGCATTAGCACAACGCCACCCCCCCGTACCCCCCGTACCCCCACCCCGGCGGGCCTTATTATTAGTTGGCTGAATGTATCATTATGAAAATGTCTCTGTCAGACTGTGTGCTGCGCAGAATTGCATCTTTTATCAAATAACAGAGAGAATTATGACAATTTGGATCTACAGAGAAAATGAAAGACGGAGCCTGAAAGCCCTCGAGGAGTTGTAATGCATCACTAACTTGGAAGCAGACTTGTGCATATACAAATGTGAGCCTGCACGGATATATGTCCTCGTCTTTTTGTCAATTAAGGAGGGAGAAGATGAAAAACTCTCTCATTCCGGCGGTATATTTTGAAGTGACCTACTTGCAGAGAAAAAGCTGTCAGGAGATGGAAAAAGGCATGAATGACATCTCGTGTGAAGACGGGAGATGGAATAGAAGAAGCGAGATCAAATCTTTCTCTCTCATCTGTCAGGGTGTATACAGTATATTGACTCAGGTACTGTATATATTCTCAGTGTGTATTTATACTTTGTGCCAGCTGCTCCCCGCAATCTCTTACCTATTCTCGTTATCTTTCTTGTGGTCCGTCTCGCCCTCCTTCTCTCCCCAGAGGGCGAGCCCTTGCTTCTAAAATCTGCTTTATTGATCTAATTTTTGTGAGTGCTGGTCCTGTCATTGACAGATGAAACTGTGGGAGATATAAGAACACAAAGACACACACACACACACCTCCTCCTCTGCGGATCGCAGCAAAGTCAGACGGATGACGGCTACTGCTTCTTGTTTCTTAGTTTGCTGGAGTTTAATTCGCATCAACAGTGTCGTTGCGGCGGAGCGGCTTGTTGAGCAAACATGATGAATAATTGAATTGGGTCTGGACAAACATGGCTCATGATTAAAAACAGACTGTGACAACATTAAGAGCTCCACAAACACGAATCAGCAGTCGTGGAAGAAAACGTGGGGGCACCGACAGGAAATTGGTGGGGTCCAACAATCGCGCCCTGAGGGACACCTTGCACGCCCAAACTGCTGGTTTTAAACAGAGTACAAATAAATGAAGGGCTCGTGGCTGCAGGTAATAGAGGTGACTGTTTGTTAAAGCTGTTTTGGGACAGAGCCATACTCTCTGTGGGGAATGGCTTTTACTTTTATTTCAGACTGTAGAGCAGGAATACCAATGAGAAATTCATAACTAGGACCGCAGCCAAAACAAGCTCTCAAAGCCTCCTTTCTAGATGGGCTCTGATGTCCCTGCTTAGCGTGGTAATGAGAAGCTGGAATTAAGTATTGAGGCTGAGAGAGACGGGTGTGCAGCGCCGGAAACGCCTCTTTGCATTTCTCTCTCTGACTGTAGGTAGGGGGTTAAGTGGGTATATTAGGCTAAGATCAAAAAGATGATTATGATGTGCAGTGAAGTTGCACTTAATTTTTAAAAAGCTCCTTGCTAATGTGTCATTATTGCAAACAGGCATTACTGCTGCTCAGAGTGAGGCAGACGTTTCCAGTCTTGGATGTTTTGAGCCTCACAATAAAGGGACTTAATAACAGTTCACTCTCAACAGAGCCCTGCTCGCTTTCTTACGAGAATCACAATGTATTTCAATGCAAAGTGATGCCAAAGTGCTAATGGAATCAAGAATTAATACGGCACATTCATAAAAATGCTATCACATGCATTAGTGATAGTCATATTATAATTTAATTGACTAAAGGCATTACGCAACTTTTCCTGTATTATTCACTTTGAGTTTACAGGGATATAACTTTTACTGTCAACAAATCCCATGAAACAAAACAAACCAATAACAAACGTGCTACCTGTGTTGTCAAAAGCTCCATTGTTGTAATAAAAGAAATACACACACATCAGAGAGCCACTGTTGCACTGGGTAATATGTTTCTTCATTAGAATGAACAGAGGTCCTGCAGCTTATGTTGAATCAGTAATACAACAGTGTCCTGTAAATACTCAGAGCACCAACTGATAAAAACCATCAGTGCCCAGCTGTTATAGAAAATGATTTTTTTTTTTTTTAAATGTCTTCTAGCCACAGTTAAGGATTTGGGTTTTAAATAGAAACAAATGGAAACACTGAATAGCTATTGTAAAATTATTTAGATTTCAGACTTTCCACAACCGCCATCTTGCTGACGGAGTCGTAATTATTGACTGTGATGTGGAATATTTTCACTCTCATCCTTAAATGTACAAAATCACAGACAGGGTCATTTGTGCTGCTTTTTTAACAACATCTTTTCTTTTTCTTATAGAGATACAAATCTCTGAAATGTTTCAGCTCTCAGTGTTGAAAGACTTTGTTATACACTGATCAGATATGTTTTTTTTCCTCAGTTTTTCATGCATTAACAGTGCTTGCCTCTAAATATGCTTGATCAATGCTGAAAATGGTACAGAAAAATAGAAATCTATGACAAAAATACAAAAATATAGTCAGAAATACATTTTAAGAATAACATCTCAGCTCATATCTTGTTAGGAGAAGCTGAGGTCCCACAGGCTTCTCTGTAATTTGCACCCTGTGCTCTCCATGATTATTTCCTCTCATAAAGTCATTATCCACAAGTATTTTCTTTTAACACAAACTGAAGCTGTGACATGCTGTATTTCCGGTAAAAAAAGTTAAGTTTGGCATTCCCTTGAAGCAGATATGAGTGCATTTCTGTTTTCCTTTACATATTTGATTGCATATTTATGTCTTTTGATGAATCCTGAGCTCTGGGATTGTAGAGATATTTTCAACAAGCCCCAAATTATTAAACGCACTTCGACTGAATTCAAAAACAAAGTTCATCTGTGAACTGTAGTGTGTCATGTTTCCCTCAAGAGGGCAGGGTCATGACACCACCAGGACGCCATGAGGGCAGTTCTACTGAACTCATCCCGACATGCAGGCCCTGTTTTTCCCCCTTTTACTTCATGCACACTCTTTATCCTTCCTGTCACTAATGCCTGATCTGGGAGCAGCAAAGTGCATTCTGCTGCTCTCCAGTCGAGCATCGGGAACACGGCGTTTCTGGGCTAACGGCGCCCTGAGTGGGTGTCACTCCGGCTGCAAAGGGACAGAGAAGCACGGAGAGAAAACAGAGTGCGGCAATTCATTATCAAGGAAATGTCGACGGCCTTTTGTTCGTCCTTTCACCTGCTTCTCACTTGAGTGGAGCTACGTTTCCTCCTACAGTATTTGTGCAGCGCTCCATTCTTCTTTCAGCTCTCGCTTGACCCCACCTGCTCTCTCCCTGTCTCTGCCTCCTACGACGCTTGTTTTCTGTCACCTCTTTACATTTCTGTTTTATACTCGTCTCTCCTTGTGGCGATGCGCTTATCGGCGTGAGCCACAGGAGATAAGAGCTGAGCAGCAGGAGCGTTTTCGGAGATACGGGAAGGTAATTTGGACATTCCAGCTCCTAAAACTCTGCCTGAAATAGTAAACAGTGAAGGACTTTTAGGAGGTTTTCTAAAGGTCATATGTTAGGATTAATCAATGTGATGATGACTCATGTTTCTTGAAACCATCTGATTTCCTCTGATTCCTACACAGTTCAATTAGGGCGACATGGCTACAGATCATTTCACATCTCAATAACGATATATATTATGATATAGCATGTTAATAAATTGTCTATATGAAATAACTGCATGGTAAAGCCTATTTTTGTATGATACATAGTGTTCGCTAAATGATGTTAACTTGCTGTAACGCAATTCAGCCGCTGCTCTTTGACATCAAGATACAAACATCATAGAAAAATATATACAACAAGTAGTTTTCTGTTGTTTCCATGTCAAATATTGTCATATCTCCCAGTCCTACTGCTTGTAATTATCAAATTAGACAATTTTGTATCACGATATCTCGATATTTGTCATCACGATACGATGCCAAAGAAAACTATATTTATTTTTCTGTGTTATTGTCCAGCCCTTAGTTCAATGCAAATATAGATCTATTATTGACATTTGATTTGAAGTTAAATTAATGAATAAGAAAAATAAGACGCCAGGGCATTTCTTGCACACACAAACATACATACTACAAAGTTAGAAAGCACTACAGGCTCAGTTTTACGTTATACTTATGAACAGTATGTTAGTAAATAAGATAGAAATTATGCAGAAAAATCAGAAAATAAAGGATTAAACAGTACTAAAATGGGAATTATTCGTTAAAGGAAAAGTTTAACTTACTTATGGGACATAAGTTTTATTGCCAAATGTTAGATGAGGGTAAATGCTGCTCTCATGTCTCTGCACTACGGAGCTAACAGAGATTATTAGCTGAACTTAGCATGAAACTGCAGCTGCCCAAAGCTCACTGTTTCTTTAATGAACGCCAGTGTTCACACATTAATAACGTGGATGTATTTACGTGTTATTATCTATCATTTTTACACCTTGCCTTGGATTTCATATTGCCTCCCTGTGTGAAACCCTCAGCTGATCGATGGGGAAACAGATTCAGTGCAGCAGAAAGTAGCGTAAAAACGCCTCGTCACCAGCCTACAAAAGGTCATCCGGGGCGCTGATCGTAAAAGGTCCTGTCACGAGACGCCGAGCTCACGAGCCCCGGCCGCAAATTGTCTGCCCGAAACCGCCATCTTCCACTTCAAGCCTCTTCAGGGTGCCAACACAACGAGCAGCGTCTTTCCAATCTCTGCTGAGTGCCATCCTGCTCTTGTCTAAAGCTGAGAGAGCGACGGCGAACGCGGCAACAGGGCCATGCATAAAAGATGAGTCATGAAATAATGTGAAAGTGCATATGAATGAGTGCATAAGTGCACGTCTGCGAGTGTGTGTGTGTGTGTGTGTTTGTAGCAATGGACAGGAAGAAGACACTCTGCACCCACTGCCTCTTTTATCTACTCCTTTTGTCATTCTTTCTCCCTTTTCCCGCATCTCAGAAAGGGATTAAAAGAGCAAAAGGAGTCCAGCGACTTCCTGTCTCAATCTGGCCATATTTCAGAGGCGGAGAGGTCGTGCAGAGGCTTCGTAAAAGGTTTGTTTGTAAGACATGGCGAGAGAGCGGGGGCATCGGTTCAGCTTTTCTCAAGAAGTTTTTTGTTTTCAGAGGGAACACGAGGTGAAAGTACAGACAAGGTGAAGTGAAGATGAGATATAGAAGAGAAAGAAGTGCAAACACACACCAGACTGTCCTTTGTGTGTGTGTGTGTGAGGAGATGATTATGCATCTTCCTGGAGCACAGAGGAGGGGTGAGGATGACAGATTTCTCTCCCCTTGACTGTCAGCGCTTCCGGTCTCTGTGTGGGCTGATAACACGGGAGCGTGCTAATTAATTACCTATTGATGCATTTATCGTCTGGAGCGAGCGTTCATAGCAGTCGAACACCCGTGGCCTTCAGAATAAGGAGGTGCTGACGCCCTGTGGACGCTGACGAAGAGTCAAATTCTTCCTGCAACACTGACCGCTAGCAACAGAAAGAATAACAGAAAGCACGCAGCAGAAATGTACGATATCAACGTGAAAAGGAATAGAAATGCTTTGCAAAATGTGGGATTAGTCTGTGCAAAAACAAGAGCCGGCAAAAAAAATAAAAAACTCCATCTTGTTGAGTCATTTTGATCCCCAAACTCATAAATTTCACAATGCAAGAATTTAATAGGCAGAGATTATTTCCCTTGTTTCCAATAGAAATATAATGTTTTCCTGATTTTTCCCCTCACACTTAAGGATAATTACTTTTTATTGTTGTTTTTTTTAAAAAAAGTGGCACTATTTGCATCTCCCAATGTACTGATTGACAGTTTTTGGGAAAATTGGTTACAATAAGGAAGCAAGAAGAATAAATCTGAAAGTTTGGATATAAGAGGACTTGGATGTTTTTGCATCGTACTGTGGCCCTTTCTTGAAGCAGAATTTCAGCACTACCTTTTTTATGATGCTCCCTAACTGGCATGGCTCACTGTGTTCCTTGATGGGACTGAGCCATCTTCCAAGCCTGGCAGCCATGACGAGACAGAGTGTCTGCTCTGACAACTGTCTATTGTGTTTCGGAAAGACTGAAAACCTCTTGTTCAGAGGCCAAAACTAAATGTTCAGCGTTATCTCATTAGAAAAGACACCCTGCACATCTAAGCACGCCGAAACAAGCAAAAGCTGCAATTAAGACATCGAAAAACAAACACAATATGACAGCTTTTTGAGTTCGGGACACTAATGGTCTTGAAGATGAAGATCAAAGCTAAGAGCCGATATTAGAATTTGAGAGAAAGTCGTCATAAAAATGTTACTTGGCAGTGTGTGGCGTCTCCGTCTCTGCAGAGCTGTTGCTTCCACATTATAATTAATGTGACAAACCCAGACCATTACGGGGAGGATTGGCAGCCTCTGTGGGCCGCTACATTACATTTCAACTTCTGTACCGAGGAGTTGGGTTTCAGGGGAAAAGTGCTGATATGCGTTATCTATTCCAGCTACACAGTCTCAGCTGTACGGTGTTTGTAACAGAATTCAGTGGAGCATTTAGGAAATATAGTCTCAATTTTGAGCATCTCTAAAAGTTTTATAGTCCCAAAACCCTAAAATCCTGAACTCTTCACTCCACCTGGTCGGCAGCGAAGAGATTATAAAAGTTGGGATAAATGGCACCAACTAAAACTCTCAACTGCTGAATTCTTAATGAGCTGCAGATATGAGAACGTCTTAGAAAACTGGGCGAGTCGGAGCAGTTTAAAGAGGAGATAAAAGCATGAATGACCTTCTTTAAATCTGCAGAGGATAACAATGTTTTGATGTTTGAATTGATTCTCAGTTGGAAAAGTGGATTATTGTCTCTACCTGGATCTAAACACGCCCTAAAAGTTTCAGGCCTCTGGCTCAGAGTTGAAGGACAGACCTCCAAGATCACTTGAAATTAATTTTTTTCTCATCTCATCATCAGTTTGTCATAAATGACTGCAAAGGGAGAATTATTGCTCTGGGCCAATCTTGTTTTCCACAGTCTTTTGACACGCTGTGATGTTGCATGGTGATTGGGTTCGCCTTCCTATTGCTCATCTCCTTGCCTTCCTCTCACTCCTGCCATCAGATGCTCCGGGCACAATTTTCTTCTTCTTTCATTAACCTGAATAAATATTCCCGCCATTACGATCCAAGCAAGTGATTAATTTGTCACGTTTAGGGCATTTTATTCTGTTTTTAGAATCTAATCTAGCATTTATCAGGCAGAAAGAGGGACTGATAATGTTTTCTAATTACATTTCCTGGTGCATTTTTTTTTGTGTTATTTTTTTTTGGCAAAGACAACAAGCCAATTGGATCTGTATCAGTGTCAGAGCAGCAGTCATCTGTCAGTGTTTATCAGGGTTACTTTACTGATCCAGGGCACAAAAAGACACTGATAGACATTCTTGTTTTTCTTGCAGAGAATTTCTTTCTGTGGACTGAAACAGCAGCCGTGTTTCCATTAAAGTTGAAGCTAATTTTGAAGCGAAATTTTGAAATGACGCATTAAAGAAAATGCGAATTACGGTTGACATGAACTGGATTAGAGCAAATAAAGAAAGCTGCAGTAACGTACTTTGGTCAGTAGGTGGCAGTGTGATGTACTGTTGTAGGCTAATCCGTCAGTAAACAATAGAAGAAGAGTACGCAAGAGACTAAAACAACAACAAAAAAGACGTTTCTAATCTGACAATTTTGGAGAAAATGGAGAGTCAAAATGTCCGATATGTCGGAACTTGTTCGGAGAAAGTGTTTTTATCGCCTGTTAAGTGAATTCATTATTTTTAGAAATAGGCAAAAAACCATTTCAAGCAAGTGAAAGCAGTTATCATTTATAGAATTGGCTGACAATGTTATACATTGTTTGTATAATGTATAATTATGTTTATTATTATTTCATAAAGTTTTCTATACACATAAAAAAGATTTATTTTCATTCCAGCTAAAAAAAATTACGGCCACCATATCAGTTATAATTTCCCCCCTTTAAAATCAGTATCTGTAGGTTGGGCTCTACTAAAATATATATATATAATATTCTAAATATTTGCATAAAGTTTCTGAGTGTCTGCTGTATAAACAGAAAAATATTCTGCTAACTGGTTCCTCCCATGTGGCCAAACATTAATTATTCATCTCTAAATGTACCAGAAATATAAAAAACATGTGGTTAGCTAACTGTCATGAAGACGTACATAATATCTATCCGATGTGAAGATAATTACAATATGACCAGAACAAATGCAATGCATCATGTTCCTAATGGATTCAGGAGCTGGCGACTATGTCACCATCTAAAACTGTATTTTAAGCCCCTTTTCTTGCCTCTCCAGCAGGCGCTGACAGCTCATCTCAGTGAGTCATGGCGCTATAATCCACAGAGATTACTGAGAGTCATATAAGGAATCAGTATCAGAGCCGCGACTCCATCTGACTCTGGAGCAGTCTGGACCAATAGGGATGGATAAATGATCCTCATCCCAGACACACCGAAAGGTGAAAGTTTGCAAAGTGACACTTTATTCATTTTCTTCCATCTTCCAACCTGATCACCTCGACTTTTGAAAACTCTTTGTCCCTGTGAGAAACCCATTACTGATCTTTATTGTGATCACCCGTCAGTCTTGCTGCTGGTGACTGTAGTTCACGCTGAGCTCATTCTCACACTGGAAGATTACAGGAGCCGCTTTTTTAATAGGAGAGGAGCAGGAGGTGAGGAGAGAGCATCAGGCATTAGCGGAGCCATATTTCACGGGCACTGGGATGGTGTTGTCAGACTTTTCTTTCTACTAATATATTCACCTTCAAATTCTCTCTCACATCTTTCAGGTCCTTTTATTAAGGGGCTCTGGTGGATGTAAACAGGAAGTGTAATGTTGGAATGGAGTCAATTATCTGTGGGCTACAAGCATTAATGTACAAATCGAAGTGGATACAGCATTTAAAGGCGGGGCCCCGTTCATTCCTATGAAAGAGAAGGTCAAAAAAGTTCGACTTCAGGGTTTGAAAGGACCTGCATCTATGAGCCATAAAGCAAGCATACTACTGTTCCCTATAGACCCGCCTCCTAAACTCTTAGATTCAGGCTCTTTCACATAAATAAAGGAAGGAAAATAAATCTAGATTGGGACCCATTCATTCTTATGAAAGAGAAGGACAAAGAAGTTCTATTGGCCCATAAAGCAAGCATATGTGTCTCA
>CAFUXE010000391.1:675819-713840 GCA_903364295.1 Serranus cabrilla | reverse complement strand
TGTGACATCAGCTGCATCTTCCAGCAACATGTAGGAAGTGACGACAGTCTAATCCAATAGCCTCCGAACACTTCTGCCATATTGCCACAGTTATGCTATTACAGCTCAGGAAATTCCCCCTAATTGAAAAGCACGATGTGAGCTCAGGCTTCACACAGACGCAGTGCTGCAGAATGGCCTCTAGAGGGAGCTCAGGGGCTGGAGGACAGAGACACTGTGCTCAGTTTATCCTCATTCAGCTGTGCATCATATTTTGTGCAGCACAGCAGCAAACATGCATTTCTCTTTGGATAAACGTTCAAAAAGGGAGTTGATTCCATTCTTTTAAGTGTCAATCTGTCAAAATAAGATTCAATATGATAATTTATCATCTTATCGCGATAACATCATATATCGAGACAATTAGGTGGTCATAATTTATAATAACAAGCACATTGTTATTACTAGGGGTGTAGCCATAATTCAAGCCTTATTGTTATATATTTCATGGTGATAGAAGTATTCAGATCCTTTACTAAAGTAAAAGTAAGTCATAGTTATAGTCATTCAATGCTTATTTAAATAAAAGTACAAAAATATCAGCATCAAAATGTCCTTAAAGTATCAAAAGTATTATTATTTTGATTTATGTAAGCAGCATTTTACTGTCTGACTCATTTTAACTACTTAATATACTTTTATGTGGTTTGATGTATAGACATGCGGAATAATTTTAATTGATCATGTTTTTTTATGGTAAATCTCGACCTGAAAAGCTGTCAGCTAAATGTAGAGGATTAGAAAGTAAAATATTTGCCTTAAAATGTAGTAAAGTAGAAGTATAAAGTCACATATGTGTGGAAATATGTATATCGATTCAAGAATCAACGATCCAATATCATCGATGCAAAGTTAAATATGTATCGTCATTTTTAAAATATGCTTTTATTTTGAAATTCCACCTTTATTTTCTCATGAAAAAGTCATTAAAAAGAAGAGATTTTCATGTAAATGTCTGATAAAACTCAGTAAAATCAAATATTTTAGTTGCTTTTGTGACTTGATATTGAATTACAAAACATGTGATGATATATATATCATGATATATATATCATGATATATATCGTTATCGAGATATGAAATAACAGGAAACAAGAGTCTGACCATATCGCCCAGCTCTATGCCAAAGCAAGGCAGAATAAAATAGATCATGTTTGCAAACATTATGACCAAAATAAGTGTTAAAAGGAAGGTCGCACACGATTCCCCCTGTGAGAAAAGTAAGATTAGAAAAGTCAGACTTCGATTAAACGACGAGTTAAATGGGACGATGTTGCAGTGCAGCGGCCTGCTAATGTGCACGCCGCATAAAGCCATTAAGTGGACGCCGGCCGAGATGTATCCACTCCGACACTGTTTACTGTTGACAGTCTCCTCCTCCTCCTCCTCCTCCTCCTCCTCCTCCCTTCCTGCCTGTTAGATCACACACTGCTGCTGCTCAACCACCCTGACAGCAATTTCCGGATACAAAGACGGGGCGTTTATGCGTGTTTGTTGGGTGTGTGGACGTGCGGGTGAGCAATCACAGAGTGATAAATAATTAAAGCTACTTTTCTGGCATAAAACATGTGGGAACAGAAATGATTTCAAAAGACACGGGCCGGGAGAGGATGATAATTACGGCTCCTATTGATTATGTGCTTTGCCTCTGAGAGATTTTTTCCCTTTGTAATTAGGCATCGGATTCCACTGGAAGTGCCTCTAAATGACCATTTACAGGATTAAATATAGATGAGTGCTGGTCTGAACCCTGCAGGCCCCCACCCACTGCTCCATTAACAGCCATATCTCTTCATGCTTCACATCATAAACTGATGAATACGGACGACAACGTGGATTCAGCGGAAAGAACTTCCATTAGCATATATGGAGAAACGTTTACCGTATTTTTCGGACCACAAGGCGCACCAGATTATAAGGCGCCACATCAATTAATGGGTGTAAAATGGTCTAATTTCATACATAAGGCGGATAAAGCGAAACAAAACAGTCAGATAAGTCAAACAACTCATTCACAATAACTCTCAGGATTGTTCAGCTGTAACAACAGACTGTAAAAATAATGGACGTAGCCTCCGTGACGTCACAGTTTCTGAAAAGTGCAAATGAACCTTTTGGGCGTTCCCATAGTCGCCATTTTGGCAAAGCTGACTCCACCCAAGTCCCCATATAGGCAGAGAGCTGAAGCTAAGGCGGCTCATGGACTAAAACACGCCCACCTAGCGAGCTAGCTGAGGCTAAGAAGCTAGGCTACATGCTACTCTGATGCTACGCGGATGCTACATGCCGCTCTGAGTTGCCGCCCCTCGTTAGTTAAAGAGCTACGTGTGGACGCTATACCAGATAATAAGTGCAAACATATAAATAAAATAGTTATAGAATTTTACTCACCGAAAAAACTGGAACACAGACTTCTTTGACGGTCTGTTAGAACAAAAGCACAGCAAGACATTTTATCAATCCAATGTTTGCATAAAATATCCGAACGACACCAACACCACCACATAAAACGGACGATTTAGCGGAGTCATTAGCTACACAAACAGACACACCAGTGGTTTCCTCTCTGGAACCATAAGGGTTCAACTATATCATCCCATGATCAGACTGAATTTCCTGTTTTTGTTTACTTCATCATCAAGCTTATTTCCATTAAAGTTGAAGTAAATTTTAAAGCAAAATCTTTGAATGTTGCATTAAAAAAAAGCGAATTAGGGACGTTTCCATCAGCTGGTTTAGTTTGAATAAACAAAGCTGCAGTAACGTACTTTGGCCAGAAGATGGCAGTGTGATGTGTTGTTGTAGGCTAATCTGTCAGTAAACAGGAGAAGAAGAAGAAGAGAAAAAACAAAAAAGAGCACCGACCTGTCACTCAAAGCGGAACACCCTTAATTATGCCGAATTTCAACAAATTAAACTAGTAAGAAAAACCAGGCTGTAAATAAGTGTTTTTATATCGTGAAGTTGGAAATTTTTACATGAGCGTTAATCTAATTTGCTCCTTTCTGCAGCCTGCCCCTAGCGGCCAGTCAAGGATGTGTCAGATGACCCTGACAACACAGCTCACCATCCACCACATGGACTCAGTGAAGAGCAGCCTGGCTGGTTTGCTTCCTGTAGCCTGTTTACACACCAGTGTTACATTCAAAACCAGCAAACTCCAAATTGTCACCATGAACATATTCATTACTTGGAAAACAGTTAATATGCATCAAGTAGTTGCCGTGTGTTATTTGTCTTACCGCTGTATCGTACTTCCTGGTTGGTGAAAGGACCCGAACACAGAAGAAGCTGCCCTTTCATATGCCAGTTGGAATCTTCATGCACAGTGGAGTTCAATTGGACTGAACCATGTTTTTTCAGGTTGTTTCAGGGCTGATGGGTGAAATTTTTGATGGAGAATAATTCAGGCCGTGACTGTTTCAGCCTGATACAGTTGATCCTAATTTTCCAGGAGTTTGAAGATTAATAATTAAATATTTTATTGCATAGAAATGGTATGATCCAGAGGGAGGAGCCTATGCTATGTCGGAAATATTTAGTTTCTCTTTAAATTCAAGTTTGTTGATTTTTTTATTTGTTTTGTTTTTTTGTAAATAGTTACTTCACCTGTTTGGTCGACCAAAATAAAGGAGTTTTCACTTTCAACCTTGACCAGGCTTGTCGTCAATATTAGTTCGAGGTCAGTAAGCACAACCAGAATTCACACATAAGGCGCACTGTCGATTTTTGAGAAAACTTAAGGATTTTAAGTGCACCTTATAGTCCAAAAAATACGGTAAATGGATGAATGTGAAAGTTGTCTCCCACTGACTCAGAGCAGGTGATGACATCAGAGGAGACGCCCCCCTGCGCACGCAAATGGACGTGTTTGTCTTAATTGCAAAAAGAGGGGACAAAACAATAATTTCATGCCACGATCTTATGAATAAGGAGTGATTCATTCACAGTGAGAGCAGCAGAAGGCTGCTGCCCACGGACGGGCTGAGCGAGCGGAGGAGGGGCGTCCGCTCGCACTCATCAAAGCTGAACGTCTCTGCTGAAAAACAGGAATCTATTCGGCTCTTCTTGTAGCTCAATTAACTCAATTAATGAGTTGAATGCAGTGAAATAATAAATCAAGTACTGAGGAGCAGAAAAAAAGGAAACAAAAATAAAAAAGTGGGACGAGTGAGGATAAAATTAGACTAAATAGCAATAAAATATAAAAATTAGGAAGAACTTTTTAATTATGAAAGATTTATCTTTATTAATCTAATTCTGGAACATAAAAAATGTATTAATTATTATTATTGTTCTGATTACTCTTGTTTTAATATGGTAATACTCATTTCTACTTTCATATATGTTTTTATGTGTAATACCTTTTTTTTTTTTAAATCTTGTACGTTCTTATTTAATATATATCATCCCGTATCGTTGGAGAGACTTTGTCATTATTTGGCTAATTATTTTTACATGGCTTTAAGTGACCTCTCCTGTCCTGCAGCTGACACGCCACTAAGCTTTCTGCAATAGACTGTGTGGTGATAAAACCAACATGTAAATAAGGAATTTGTACATTTGCACATTTGAAAATTTGGGACAAGGTCAAGTAGATGTTCTTTGAGTGGACAACCAAGCAAAATGATCAAGAATGAACTGTAAAGCTCAAACAGGAAGTTACTTTTCTTTTTCTACCTGATGCATCCTGACTTACTCTCATGAATCAGGGAAACCAGACTATTGCTATGATAACTTATCTTTGTTCCTAGTCAGATTTCGTCATTCTTATGGCAGCAGTTAAAGCTCTTTTCCTGACTGGTAACGTGATATATTGGACTTTGTGCAGGGAAAGCTAATGCCACTGTAACACTTTTTGCGAGTGTCGTCTACAGTTTTAGCTGAAAAGCTCATGTGACCGGCGCTGGACCTTTACAGTTCCTCAGCAGTGGGCACGCAGGAATGTTAAGAGGGTGGTAATGCACTGTTTAATCCCAAACATCCTCATCAAAGCCTGCAGGGCTGCTCTCACTGGACCATTGTTCAGACTGTGAAGGAGTGAGAGAGAGAGAGAGAGGTAGAGAGAGAGGTAGGCTGCTTTGATACTCAGTTTGCCCTTTCCGTGTTATTAATAAAGGGTTTGTGTAGACAGGCAACATTTCCAATAAATACACGTTTCCACAGAAAGGTACACAAACGGACACACCCGTGGTTTCCTCTCTGGAGCCATAATGGTTCAACTATATCATCCCATGATCAGACTGAATTTCCTGTTTTTGTTTACTTCATTATCAAGCTTATTTCCATTCAACTCAAAGCAAATTTTAAAGCAAAAATGTTTAAATGTTGCCTTAAAGAAAATGCAAATTAGGGATGTTTCCATCAGCTGGTTAAGTTTAAATAAACAAAGCTGCAGTAATGTAGTTTGGCCAGAAGATGGCAGTGTGATGTGTTGTTGCAGGCTAATCTGTCAGTAAACAGGAGAAGAAGAAGAGGTTGGTAATAGGACAACTTTGGCTTTCAGGAATTAGATTCAATTAAGCAACTTTTTAGAGTTCTTTAAAGCGAATGTTGTGGGCGGGGCTAAAGTTCGGCTGCACCCAGGCTAGTAAAGATCTAATACGAGGTAAAAATATGTTTTTGCGATTCATAATGCAAAATATTGAGAACTGTCTGAAAGTTCAGTGTTCGACTTATTTCCAAATGTATCTTGTGATCCTGTATTGGACTCCTGACCCTCGCAGGCTGAAACCCACCAGTATAGTTAAACATTCATACATCAACTGACTGCAGAAAGAAACCGAATCCAACACAGGCAGCGACAGGATGAGGCTGAACAAATCAGAGAGCTGGAGGGGAATTAAAACTAATCACATGGATACGGGAACGGGAATGATTGAGGACAGACAACAATAGGAAAGTTATTGAATGAATGCAACAAATAAGGGTATCCATGCCAGCTGTGAGCCGTTTATAGCTTATTCAGCCTCACAGCGCTTTCTGCTCTCTGCACCACCTACCGCTCTGATAAAACCGGTGCCTATTTATGACAAAGTTGCTCCTAAAGGGCCACGGACGGCTGGCGTCACTCTGAGTGGTCTAAAATTGCCTCTTGACGGAGACATAATGTTCACCTCCGCTGCCATCCAAGACCCACCAACCGCCGCCGTTGGACACCTAGAAACATCAGGAGCTATTTATAACAACTTCATCCCGTCACTGTGGAGGAAAAGCTCGCCGTTTTCCTCCTCTCTCTCTCTCTCCTCCCTTGCTTCCTCGCTCGCTGTTGCCATGGAGCTCGGAATCGATGACATCACGGGGAAGAGCGGTGTGCTTACGTATGTGTGCGTGGACATGAAAGCTGGAATCTGCGGACTGAATGAACATGGCCAGCAAATATCAGGTGACGAGCAGGAGCACGGGCAGCAGGCATCCAGCTGGAACACACACACACACACACACACACACACACACAGCACTCCTCGCCCACTCACCAACCCACACACACACACACCCGCACGTATGTATGAACAAACACAGTTACACGGAGCACATGGACAATTATTTTTCTTGTTTGTTTGTTTTTTGCGTCTCTGAGGTTATTAGTTCTTCAGCTGTGGTAATTATTACAACACTTTCCTGATGAAAAGGGAAATTACACAGATCGCTCAAATGTGTCTTGACGACAACTAAATCACAAAAAAATGTGCAATTATTCGAATTATTACCACTCAGCCATCATGCTCTGAACAAATGTATTACAAACTGGTATTTTGCAACATACAAATAGCAAAATGAAGAAAGTTCTGTGCTGAAAACTAAGCCTTGTTTTGGTTTGCCGCCAAATATGAACCCTACAGGAATGAGATCTTAAACCAGGAAGTGAGTTAGCATGTTAGCACCCTGGGGTCTCTCCTCTCAAACTCAATGAGGATTTTAATGTGTTTTGTGTTTAGAAGCCTGAAATAAAGTCTGTGGTTAACACAAGCTGAAGAGATGTTCACGTTTTGTTGCATTATAGAGGCTCCGTTTAATGACCATAAAGGTCAGCAGGAAACAAAACAGGGTTTGTCATTATAGCCTATTTAACTTATTGAATTACCTGAATCCATGCTGTATTGTTATATAACATATATATCAGGACAGAAGATTTTGGCCCAGCATTAATTCTGCATGAGACAGAAATGAGCTTCAGTAAACAGACCCTGTAATTATCTCCGACAGGCCGGTGTGACATATTACGAGAGGTCACCTCAGAGTGCGCGGCTAAAGCAGCAGAAAATAGAAATGGCTTGAAAGATAGATAGCCGAGTTATGAGATAAAAGAGTCAACCGTGAGTAATCGACATGCATGACCCGTGACGTCGGCGGCGCTGTCTGTGGAAGAATGTGCCGCACAGACGGAAAGTGTGTCTCGTTGGGTGATACAATGCCTCCTGTCCAACATGGCTGCAGAGCTGATAAGCCTGTCTTATCTTTGTTTCCAACTGCTGCCCCCAGAGAAAGTGACTGAGGGGAGAGCAGACAGTAAACACAGCGATGGACCAACACTGGAATAATGCCTCCATTGTTCCATGTATTTACACCCTCCTCCTCTCCCTCACACACACACACACTTCAAACATTCCCCACCCTCTGTTCCTCGCTGAGAGAAACCTCAACAGTGTCACCCGTGCTGCTTTTACACTGCTGCATCATGGCCGCCCCCTTGTTTACCGTCTTCTTCTTCCTGTCATCTTTAAAGGTGCTATTAATACAGCATATGCCCACATACATACACTTGGCAGCACACATGAGAGCCGTTACCCTCCCTTTGGTAGCCCAGCATCACATCAACTCGGCTCTTTTCTCTCAGACTGGTTCCACCTTCCTGTCAAACATGGAGGCGCCAGGGTTAACACATGCAAATCAGCAGTGTTCATGTGTGCAAATCACACGCAAAGTATTTGTGGCGCCCGAATCGTTTAAAATGCACAACTGGTGAGGGAATCCCTCACAACGAGAGAGAGGCAGCGTGTGTTTGAAGCTGCAAAAACACGGCTGTGCAGCTCACAGGAGAAGGAATGACACATTGTTCCTCTTACAAATAAAAGTTGAAATCATCAGCAATAACTCGCCCTGTTGCTCAACTCATCACACTGCTGCCTCACTTAGTCTGTTACGCCCCGTTAGGAAACTTAAATACTGCTGAGACAGTTCAATGACTTTATGACTCTACTGTTATTAATATTTTAGCCCTACATTAAACATGAGGAATGCACCTTTATTGACACTGATATTAGATATCGAGCTGATACTGACAAATAGCTAATAGTAGTTAAAATGAGCCCTACTTTTACTACATTTAAATGCTACTTACATAAATGTATCATATATATATTTTTTTATTATTTAGTTTTTCTCCAACAAATGTACTGTATTATTTTCCAATTTTTACATTTTTTTTTTTTTATACACTAAGTGCAAATACCATTGAAAAAAATTACTTTCATGACAACTTTTAACTGTAAAATGAATGTTGAAATTTGAAAATTAATATAATGGGACATTATAGTGTTTTTTTTTTCAATTGCTTAATTTAAAATTTAAAATTACAGTAAATTATATGAAAAAAATAGAAAAAAATACACATATTGCTGAATATAAAATTAAGCCAACTTACAGTAAAACTTTAAATTTAATGCAAAAAAAATTATAAAAAGTAAGTTACTGTCAAATAACAGAAAAAAAAAACATAAGCAATTTACAGATAACTTCTTTAAACATATATATACAGTAAATTAATATTTAAAAATACACATATCTGTAGAATAAATACAGTATATTCTCCATATTTGTTAAGAAATTATCCTTAAAATACAGTTGTTTACTGTATGGATATATATAGGGATGCATATAGGGACGAAGCTGCATATATATAGTTCATTTGCACCTCTGAAGGTGTTGTTACAAAGGGACAAGACATTTACAATGCAAATTGTGTTATGGTGACAAATGTCAAAGGTATACACCGAGGACAGGGTGGAGACCTGACGAGTCCTTTACATTGGCAATTAGAAAAGGATTAAGGTGGTTTTAAATTTGAGTACCTGCAAGTTAACCTTTGCAGTGCTGCAAAATGTTCAGGCATGATGCATTTTTATCCAAACAAACCTTTTCATTGAGTAGTGCTGCAGGTAGCGCCGCCTGAAAGGCCACGGAGGAATACAAATGTGATGGAGGTTGTGTGCAGAACTGACAGCATTGTCTCTAATTGCCTCTGTGGGACTCCCTGTTTGGAGATAACAAGGTACCTGGCTTCATAAGAAATGCATAGAACAGCACCTGCTCTGTAAAGCCAGCTCGCCACTCATGAAGATCTGAAGCGGCGCGAAGTCCGAGCACACGGATACAGAAGCATCAAAGCTTGAGTTCAGGACCAATGACTGATAAAAGGATCTTCTGAGAAAGTGGAATTTGTATTTGAGTTTCCTGATGGAAGAAAATAATTTGAGCATAATTTTACACTCTCAGGTTACCGGTAGTAACCAGACTGAATAAAAATGAACATTTCGGTGCTTGACTTCTTTTTTTTTTTTGCGTGACGTCAGTAATGCTAATCTACGCTTATCGTGACCAAAACGGCTAAACGAAAAATTTAATTTGATAAGTTTGAATGCAATGTTATTGATACAGCTAGCGTTAGCGGGCTAGCGTGAACTTAATCAGTGTTAAGAACGTAACCGTCGTCCATAGCGATCAAGACGAGCACCACACGTGTTGTACCAGATTAGATTTTTGACAGATTTTTATTAATCTCCACCATATTCTACTGTTTACAATATTATTTTACTTTATATTATGTAAATTTTATTTTATATTGGTTTATTTATTATTACCATGTGTTACTTGTATTTATATTGTTCAAAGATTTACTGTAAGTAAATATTGGATTCAATTCGGCCCTGGAAATAAAAGTTTTTTGACAGTGTGTGCGGTTTAATTTTTTTAAGAACCGGTTCAAGAACCTGTTTAAAAAGTACCGAGTAGGAACCGGCATCGGATAAAACCGAACAGATACCCAACCCTACTCTCAGGTCATTAACACACATTAAAATAACAATCTGAAGTATTTCTGCATTAGCAAAGCATTGCAGCAAATATACTAAAAAGGGAGCATAATGAGATTTATCCTGCTTTGTGCAATCATTTAGCTACATAACGACACAGCAACTCCATGTGGTTTGTAAATGGTTTTTATTAGCAAAATAAGGGAGATGAGTCTACAAAGATCCTCCAACCGTGGAGAACATACACATACATTGACAGTTGTGGCAGTTTCTTTATATGAACAGATCCAGGACCATATTTATAACTCTTCTTGGCAAAGTAGTACTGATCTAAAACCACAGACCAGGCTCCCTTGACCTGAACGAAAGGCTTCACGGGTCCCCAAGCGGCGCGTCTACTCTCAAATCGCCGCTCGACGGGACCCAGTAACAGCGTCTGAACCTTATAGCGTTTCAGACTCACCTTTACATCCATCTTTTCCCATGATTCACCAAAAACTCTCCTCCGAATACATTAAAATGTACATTAAAATGTGCCTATCCTGGTCTTTCAAACACTTATTGAGCGTATTATGAGCTCAATACCTCGACTAACCATTTTCCGAATGATTGGGAAGAATGGATATTTTGTACACTGTTTAAAAACCAGAGCCCCAGATCTGCGGGGCGAATGTAACAATATACATCTCAGTATTGTACTGCGTGATCGGCCAGCGAGGCCTTCCATTGTCATGGCTGGTGGGGGGATGGGGGTAGGGGACTGTGGAGGCTACATGTTGGTCAACCATGGAGACCCATGTACCTTTAGACCAGAGGGAAATCTTCCTCCTCCTGATAGCTCAGTGGTGTGCACATAGAAGATAGCAGGGACACTAACATATGAAAACAGTTTACCTCTTTATGTTTAGAACAAGTCAGCAGGCAACAGAACAAGCATTGGGACTACGACCGCAGTAAAAGGCATGCAAAGGCACAAGTACCAACAAACTGGACTCAAAGTTGTACCCCTTTTCTTCCCTTTTTTTTGGTTGTAGGGAAGGAAGAAAAGAAGCATTTCCACCAACAGCAAAGTTTCCTTTTCCAGAGACAGCGGCAGAAGGAACAGCAAAAACGTGATCTCCTCCTCCTCGAAATTTTTTTTTTTTTTTCTTAAAACAAAATAGAAACTAAAATTTTAAAAAAGTGTGCGAAAATCTTTTTGCGGTGACGCTTTTACAATGATACAAACATCCTACACAAATGTGGTAACACTAGTTCAAAATGTTCCAAGACAAAAACATAAATAAAGCTGTTAAAAGTGGCATATAGTACAGCACTGGTCCG
Organism: Serranus cabrilla; assembly: GCA_903364295.1. NCBI lineage: Eukaryota > Metazoa > Chordata > Actinopteri > Perciformes > Serranidae > Serranus > Serranus cabrilla. Next base: position 702,447 of record CAFUXE010000391.1, on the reverse strand, counting down.
TGACTGATCCTCCCGACTCGTCTCATCTTCCCCACCAAAGATGCACAATAAACTGGCTCCACTGCCTGAGGACAGAGAGAGAGAGAGAGAGAAACATGAAGGACGTGATGAAGGAAGAGGAATGGGTTTGCGAGGTTTTGGAGAGCTCGACCTTGCCGCTATCATTTCACAAACATCTAAATGGAGCGGAAAATGTATTTAAGCCCCAGATAAAAGAAGGCACTGATTCCAGCAATTTAATTATGTGTTTGATTATGATGGATTTCGCTGCATCTCTGTGGTCCACTCCGGCTATGCTCCTCCATAACTCTGAACGCTTAAGCTCTGGAAACTAACAATTTAAAGTCAATTTGTTAAACTAATTTGAAAGCCAGAATGCAGGCAAAACACTTAAACAAGCGACACCACAAATTCTGCCGCGTGCCCTCCACCAAAGCCACACACGTGCATGCACACATGTTAGGGTTGGTAAAAAAATTATAATTATTTGCATTATGACACTAGTAATAAATGCTGCTTAAAGTTTATACCACGCAAAGACTGAAACACAGATTAAATATGTCACACATACCAACAGGTACCAGCACACAGATAACACAGTTTCAACACACACAGTACTGAGGGAGTTTGCAACAACGAACACATTTAGTTTCAAGAGACACACACAGATAAACACTCCTACACATATTCACATATCTGAAGGCAGATGTAGCACAAGAAGCACATTGAGAGCTACATCAAAGTCATAAACCAGGTGAAGATGACCTCAGACAGGAGATAGAAGAAGACAAATAAGGAAAAGTGGTGTTAGCTGTCTTCCTTCCACAGAAATCTGTAGCACCAAGATGCTAAGGACTTAGCCTGGGTGCTAATAATGGGCGGACTGAGTCTAAATCCACAGTACTGCCCCAACAGTTTAAACCAATCAGATATTTGCACATTCTCATATAAAACTTTGTGTAACAGTAAGTTAGGATCCTTTTTCTGTGAGCTAACTGCTTGCAGACAGATAAAGGTCCATGTACATGCTCGCTCTTTCACTGCTGTCACATTAAATAGTTAAAAGGATTTTACTCTCCTCTCTTCTGTTTACAAAACAAACACGCTTCAACACACATCAAGGTTAAAGAGGTTCGATTATGTCGAGTTCCTTACCAAGAAAAAAAAGTCGCCGTTATCCTCAGAAGAGACCACAGTCTTTCAGGTTGTTCTTGATGATGACGTCGGTGACGGCGTCGAACACAAACTGCACATTCTTGGTGTCCGTGGCGCAGGTGAAGTGGGTGTAAATCTCCTTGGTGTCCTTCCTCTTATTCAGGTCCTCAAACTGACACTGAATGTAGGCAGCTGCTTCCTCGTACGTGTTGGAGCCTGGAGCGGGAAGAGAGGCAGAGGAAGAGGGATTGAAACTGTACGTTTGTATTGTTTGAGGACTGAGTGACACGGCTGGACTTCATCCTGCTCACTAGATGGAACAACTTTATGAGCATTGAAAGCAATAGTTCAACTTAATTGTCTTGTTTCTTTAAAGGGGCTGAACAGCTGCATTTGTAATATTACTATATTATACTGTTGTTTTATTTATGGAGGGATATTTATATTACCATTATTAACTGATGTTGAATATTGATACTTTTGCTGCATTATCAAATAAAACTTTTTTTAATATTCTCTTGGTGCATGAAAGCCGACGGACTACAACAAATAATATAACAGTGGTGGATGACGGAGAGTGTAAATTGGAAACTGTGGTGATATTTTTGACCCAATGTATATAAATGTGCACACATCTTCCTCTTCCTCTTTTTCTCTGTCTTTTAGTTTTCTATGTGGTCTTAAGTCCTGGACACATATGTGTGAATGGAGTTGTGTTGTACTGTATCATTGCGCTTAAAAATAATAATTTAAAATGAAAAATCTTGTCTTAATCTGAGCTTCTCTGCTCTTTGTTGACAACAAACATTGGTGTGCATTCATGTTGTAATCCAGCATTGCAAAACAAAGTGGGAGGAGAAGGTGGTGGCGTGTAACAGAGCAGACAGTATGTGAACAATAAGCGACGGCAGCAATGAGTGAATTCAAAACAACAATGGTGGAAGAACTGCACATCGAGCTGTTTCTCGCTGTAGAGATTCTACAAAGCTGTTCTGCATTTCGCTGAACATGACTCGATTACTGTCGGACTCAAGTGAGAGGCGAGTTTCTTGCCGAAACTGTGATCTCGCCTCGAAGAGTCTCGCAACTTTAACACCTGTTACTACTTCCGAAGGTGGTGCAGAGCTGGGATCACTGCGACGTTCAGACTGAAGTCGAAACATCAGGACTTTACAGGACATTCTGTACGGGGCTTTTATTACTTCTGTCCCCACTGCTGCCGTTTTTAGGACTGTTTGCAGCCCACGAGTGAGTTGTGGAGGTCAGAGGGTTAATTTGTACAAAATAAAAAAAGACAAGTTGTGGTTTTTTGGGAAGTTGTGTGCTGAACTCTTTCTTGGCAGCGAACACACACTTCACATAACCACATTTAACCACATGACAACGACTTGGTTTTGACACTTTGGTTTTGTACAGGAAATAAAACATGATCATTGGTGAGCTTTAGAGGTGCTGGGAGACAGATTATTTCACCTTTAAGTAACAGTTCCCCCTGCTGTCATTATGCTAAGCTAAGCTAAGCTAACGACTGCTGACTTAACCTCATATTCAGCAAACAGATGTGAGAATGCTGTTGATCTTTCTCTTTATCCAACTCTTGTTTTTCAGAGAAGAATGCACACATTAAACCCCGAGAGCACATTTTCAAACGTTCAACACCAGCCGGCTCTCTTGGCTCATGTGCTAAAACTTCCCAAACTTTCCCTCATAAATGCTGCCAGTCTTACCAGCGTACTCCGGGTAGCAGATGGTGAGAGGACTCTTCTTGATCTTCTCCTCGAACAGATCCTTCTTGTTGAGGAAGAGGATGATGGAGGTGTCTGTGAACCACTTGTTGTTGCAGATGCTGTCGAACAGCTTCATACTCTCATGCATCCGGTTCTGAGCGGGGGGGAGAAAAGGAAGACTGTGTTGATCATTGTGCTTTGGCGTAAACATGGAAAAATCTCCAACACAGAGTGCCTGCTATGATGTTATTCCATGCGCTCACCATCTCCTCGTCCTCAGCCAGCACCAGGTCATAGTCGCTGAGGGCCACGCAGAAGATGATGGCGGTGACGCCCTCGAAGCAGTGGATCCACTTCTTCCTCTCGGACCGCTGGCCGCCGACATCAAACATTCTGGCAGGAGGGAAAGAAGTAAAACATGTCAACATTTAGCTCCGCTTACAGAAACATACATATACAATGCAAGCTGTGTTTATGAAACACTAAGTGACGGAGCGGGAACGGAAACAGAAATTCTTTGTCTTTTGTTTACTTGAAAACAATTGTGATCAAATCTGAGCAGAGCAGAGGACGCTCAAGAAAAGTGTTTATACTGATTGTGCAATAGCAGGAAAAGCACTTCAGAGCAGATGAACGAGCTTTACACATGTGGGGCATTTAATTTCATGCTTTAAAGTGTAATTAAGTACTGAATACTGAACTTAAGCACAAGTTTGAGGTACTTTACTTGAGTATTTCCTTTTTATTTCTACTTCACTTCATTTTAGGGGCAAATATTATACTTTTTACTCCACTACATTTAGCTGTAGTTACTTTTCAGGATGACATTTAACCTAAAAAACATGACAAATTTAAAATGATTATGCATGTTTATACATTAAACCACATAAACGTTTATTAAGTAAAATTAAATATATAAAACAATCTGAGTGGCTCCATTCTGCAGAAGAAGTAATTTTACTTTTGATTCTTTTGACATTTTGATGCTGATACTTTTGTACTTTTACTTCAGTAAGTTTTGAATGCAGGACTTTTACTTGTAGTGGAGTCATTTCACTGGGTGGTATTAGTACTTTTACTGAACTAAGGGATCTGAATACTTTTATTCGTTTAGGAACAATTTCTAGAACTACAAGGAACAATCTCCAAATTCCAAATTCCAAGGCAACATTGTATGAAAGGATCACATAAAAATGCAGCTGCAGCACAGGAACCAACAAAAGCCTCATTTAGCTCCATTAATAGCATCTAGTGGTCGACTAAAGTGCAAAAAGCTGCATCTGGAAAAGCTATGGGGGGTTTTTAAGATTGTTAAAGGAAATAATAAATGTATAATTGGTGCACAAATAAAAGAAGTAATCGGATTTAAACTTAAAACTTGCTGATTAGCCAAATGCTGTTTAATTCCTACATTTCATGAGTCACACAACAGGGTTTGTAAGAATAAACTTCAATCACTTTCAAGGAAACTAAACCGAATATTTGCAGCCTTTCTGATCACATCTTAACCGTCACTATAAATGTGAAAAATAAAGTTACCAGAAATAATTTACACCCCGAGAAATCAATGTATCTTGACATTTTATGTATTTATCGGCCGTTCATGTTGATCATGATTAATTGATGCTCGCTCGTTTCCAGAGTAATGGATCAACTTATAAATAAAACAGAGTGCATCCAACTCAGAATACTGAGTGCATGTACAAAACAAGAAGTGAGCAGTTTAAACTAATAAATATACGTAAAAGTTACATAAAAAGTTTTGTTTCCTGGGTGAAAGTCCGCCGCTTGTTTGTCATTTTCATTCATTACACACTTACTTTTTTCCTTTTTATTCCTTTTAACTCCTACTCTGTTTTTAAATTGAGTCTTTATTTCTGTTTTATTGTTTTTATTTATTACTATAACTGTGTGAGCTCTATAAATAAACTTTGACTTGACTTGTGTTGGGAAATCGTGGTCATTTCACAAACTTTCATCCCATCAGGCTGTTTTAATAAGGAACCTTTGCATCCTCATATTGGTTCCTAATCCATAGCTTTGGTCTACTTTATGCTTCCCTACTTTCATACTTGGTCGGGCTGTAATTAAAGGCTTTTGGTTACATGAGTGATTGTGTGGATGAAACACCACTTTATGTCTAAAATCAAGGAGTATATTTAAACTCCTAACCTTGAGATCACAATGGTTGAAGTAATTTTCCAAACTTTCAAGACTTTATACAGAAGTGATGTGTTGTAATATATGACTGTGACAATAACAGTGTGTCATCATGACAGTGTAGTGTCACAGAACAACACAGAAACAATAGTTAGGGTGTGTGTGTGTGTGTGTGTGTGTGTTTGTGGACTATCTAACATGTATTTCTCTTCTGTTTTGTGGTGCAACAGTGTGAATTTTAATGACACTGGCATCAATTTCTGCTATCATGATACGATCAGGCCTGCTGCCTCCACTTCCTGTCTTTTTTTTTAACACAGGGCCACAACTGAGTCATCGCTGATGTGCACAACACCTTCACAAACTGTGTCACAACGTACAGCTGTACATGCACAAAGGGATTTTCTCTGGGAGTGAATGAGTCAGTGACAGGAAGGAAAGCTCATTAAGCCATCATGGAAAGCACTTTGAGGTGAAGCCGGTTATTACAGTGAAGTCATTCTCACTTGAAGTGCAGGTCTTTGAATGTGAAGTGCGTCTCCACAATGCCCGTGGTTTTGACTCGGGTCCTCAGGACATCCTGCTGGGTTGGGATGTAGGTGGCCTGGGATATCCTGTCCAGATCGTTCAAGTAGCTGAGAGGAGGACACAAAGGAAAGGGCATGAGGAGGGAGGGAGACATCAGAGAGGGAAAAAAGGGAGTGAGAAGAGAGCGGGAGGGGGAACAAGTGGGAGAAGATGTGTTAGAAATATCAAGGTCAAATGTGGAGCGAACAACCCCAGTGAGTTCACTTTCTGAGTGAAACAGTACACGTATTTATCTTATCTTATTTAGTGCGTTGTGTTTGATCTTATATTTTTATAACTTTATTTTCTGTCATTTATATTCACACTTTCTGTTTTTCTGCTTTTGCTGCTGTGACAAGGGAATTTCCCTGTGGTGGGATCAATAAAGTTTATTCAAATTTAATCAACAACAAAAAAAAGAAGAGTTCACACATTTTGTTTGAGTCGGAAAAAATATATATGTAATGTGTTTGTTGACATTTTCAGTTTCCACCCAACAGAAGGTTAAGATCAAAATCGAAACACGCAGTTAACGTTCGAGATAAGACGCATAATTAGCCTGTGGTAAATGTAACCATGACGGCGTGATGGCTTAGCGGTTGGAGCGGTGAGCTTCCAGCCAGCAGCTGGGCGCTGAGCTGGTGCTTTCTGCTGGGAGTGTGCTTTGTTTTCACACTGGGTTCATCCCTGGGTCTAAAGATATGCAGCTGACGGAAACTCCCTTTTCGTTTATGAGCGAAAGTGTTTCGCAGCCTCTGTGTTCGTTCCTATAACACACGAGCCATCTGTCCAGGGTGCTGTCCCACATTTTGCCAAATACCTGCTGGGACACGTTTAGAGAATGGATGGAATTTCTGTTCATTCTTTATCATTTTAGCACACGCTTTCCTCTTGGTGAAACCCAGGAATACATTTCCCACAGGTCCATTAAACAGCCCGAATGTAAGGGAAAATGTATCTAATGTGAGTTAGTGTTCATTTGTTGGATAGAGGACACGTTGGTCAATTTCTTTAATTTACTCAGAGACATTTTTGTGTTTATTGTGTATGTTTCAGACATAAATTCATAATGATTTAAGTCCATAAAGTCATTAAAAGGTGATTAAAAAGGCAATAAATAAAGTGTTAAAATGGTTGATAAGTAAAATCTCCAAAGTGTACTTAAATGTTTAGTTAAAAAGTTATTTTACACTACCATGAGAGACTTAACAGAGAGTGTGAGTTGTAAATGTTTACTTAAACTTTTATGTCTTTATTTTTTGTTGTAGTTTCCGCAGGCATCTGTAACAAACGTGGCCATTATTTTGGTACAGCAACCATCTGAATTTTCAAATTTTCTTCTGAAAAAACTAAATAAGTTTCAGATTTAACTCTCTAACAATGTGACAAAATGTTTTTATTTGCTGTGTAATTTTCCTTACAGATTCTATATAAGTTGTCACTGTATGTTCACATATGCTGCTCTCACACATGGACCTATTTTCACACACTCTGGATGTTTTATGACCCAAGCAAACACCTCAAGGTTAGAGCTGATAAATTACAATGGAAAAAGCAGATTAGTGACCTCAAGTTGCTCGCAGACAAACAGAAGTAATCTCCCCTTCACGCACACAAGCCTTTTGTTTGTCTTCCAAGGCATTAAGTGAAGTAAAAAAAAACACACACGGTTTAGCAATGGTGTTTCCTATTCATGAAAAAGCCCCTGGACAGCAGGATTAGAGGAACCAATTAGAAAAGGGCAGCGGCTGCAGCTCCCTCGTCCTGCGACGTAACCGCTGATGTTTGCACTGCGGCAGCAAAACAAGGAGAAATGGCTTTTCACAGGAGCTGCCCTGTGATGATATCATTAGCTTTGACGCCGAGGGCTCTTGCGCAACGTGTAAAAGATTCAGGCTGGCCGAGGAAAATAATGGCTTCAGTGTAGAGAGGAGATCCACTCTTTCTAAGCATGTGACGAATGCTCCTGTGCCGAGGTGGAAGGTCAAAGATTAAATTGTCTTTCCAGCCGCCGCTCTTCAGGCTCGGCAGAGGAGGGCAAATATTGACAGAGTAAAAGTCCAGACAGGAGCCTGGAGCCGCAGCTTTCTCCTCTCTGAGCGTGCTCGGAGGCTGGGGCGGCTTGTGTTTGGCTGGTGGAGGAAGCAGCAGCTTTGGTGTGGCAGTATTTTGAACGCCTGGTCATCTGCTGCTGACATGTATATTTGTGAGTCTTTTCAGTGACTCACAACTCTGGACAACAATGCAAACTGTCACCCCGGCTGTGTGTGTGTGTGTGTCTGTGTTTGTGACTCACTATGCTGCCGAGTCATTGAGCTGATATTCGCGGGAGCGGCTGAAGCAGGCCTGGACACCTCCGTCCTTCCACAGCCGCTTAATGACTCCGGCCAGCTCGCCCGTCATGAAGCCTTCCTCGGCGCTGCCCGCCAGCACAAACAGCTGCCGCGCGTCGTCCTGGGAGAGGAGTGGCATCAAAGTCAATATCATAAATCAACCATCAAAGTCATTACAGCGCCATTATCATTAACAGTAATCTACTTCCAAGCTGTAATGCCAGTCACTGGGTATTAAGGACATTCTGGAGATAGCTGCTAATCTAATTTGACCTGAAACACAGTTTAGAGCCCGACAGATATATCGCTCGACAGATATTATCGGAAGATATCAGCCTATTAAACTATCGCTGTATCAGCTGTCCGATATGTGCTGTTAAGAAAACTTTTTTTCACAGTATATAATGCAGAAAATACACGAAAGAAGCTTCTGTAGCTATTTATTTTCTCGGTTATCATTTATAGAATGGCTGACAATTGATACATTGTTTGTATATTGTAAAATAATGTCAAACATGTTAAATATTATATAACTGGGGACACCGCGGTGCGTGTGTATTTCAAATTACCGTAACTCCTCGCTACTTCGTGCAATTGTAATCATTCAAACTGCCCCTGAAAGCTGTGAAACTGGGCTTTCTGGTGCTATTACATGCATTACGGTAATGACTGAGTGCCGTGTGGGGAGAGGGAAGAAATGAGCAGCAGCTGCAGACGGCGTTTGTACCGTAATGCATGTAATAGCATCAGAAAGCCCAGTCTCACAGCTTTCAGGGGCAGTTTGAATGATTGAAATTACACAAAGTAGCGAGGAGTTACGGTAATTTGACATAAGCATGCAACGTGGTGTCACCGGTGATCCCCGTGGTTTTAAAAGGGTTTTCTAAGTTTATGTTTGAGAAAGTAGCTCTGGGTACATTTGTGAAAAAGTGGAGCAAAATCCACATAAAAAAGGTCTATTTTCATTCCAGCTTCCAGTTTTCCCCCTTTAAAATCAGTTACAGCCTCAAAAATCCCAAATCGCTCCAACCTGAAAAGACCTCTGGCTACCGTCCCAGGAGCCTTTGCTGACACACTATCCAATGTTACTGCCCGTTTGTTTCCAACATCACAAACCCACTTCAGGTTTCCCCTCCTGACCCACTACATTACAGCCCTCCTCTCTTTTTGTCACTCACAGCTCTTGCGGCGTCGCCGAAGTCGATCTTGAGGCGCCCCATGGCTCTGATGATGGCGATTATGGACTGGATGGTGTTGCTGTAGACCACAGCCTTGTACTGCTTACACTCCTCTTCTGAGTAGCCTGCCTCATGGATGATCCTGCAGACAAACGGGGAGGGAAACACAGTCAGCATGCAGCTGAGCCATTTTCCAGCTCTGCAAAAACTCGCCCGATGCAACAATAAACAGTAAGCGAATTGTTCCAACTGCAAACTCATCCTCTCATGACATGATGTGTCTTCTCTTTCAGCTCAGTGAGAAATGCTTTATTTTCCCTCTCAGCTCTTATTCAACATCTCTTTCAGCGCTCTGACCTTACATGCTCATTATAACTGCAGGAAGATCGTCAGGCCACAGTGTCCCTGATCTCTATGCTCCTTATTTCTGGCTGCTTAAATTACGATCGTCCAGGGAAAAGACGTTTTTCTATTTTTGCATCACTGTTAGTTACTCTGGACAAAGCATCAGCTTACAATGTCAAGAATATTATCTTGGAATTCAATGTTTATTGTCTGTTTTATGAGGGTGCTCCATAATAACAAACTACTCACTTCACCCTGCGACCTGAAGCATTTACTCGGGTAAGCTTCGGGTTTATTTTTTCTACAATACACACACAAACGCAAGACTGATGCCCAATAAAAAAAGACACCGAACAAATATATTTATCTACATTTTACAACCTAGAAACCTTCACTTTTACCCAGCACCCTGAGCGGTTACAGAGTGGAATATATAAACAGTTGATTATTTATAATACTTTCTCACCTCATTGCAAATTTGAACACTTAAATAAAATGTTGTTAAGAAAAGTTGAGGCGCTTGCCTCCTTAGTGGGCGGCGCCGGGTTCAAATCCGTGGGTCAAAGGAGCAGAGGAGTTACACTTACACAGCAATACCTGTTGATAGGGCTGCAACTAACAGATACTTTCATTATTTATCATCCTACTTATTATTTTAATTCATCAACTAATTATTTGATCTAAAAACAGTCAAATGGAATAAAAATGCAAGTCACGATTTCCTAAAACCCAAGCTGACACTTTCAAAATGCTCAACTAAGTTTAAAAAAACCCAAATTCAATGTACTAACACAGAAAATAATATAAAATACTCTTGTGGACTGGATTTTTTTATATTGGATATTTGATATTTTACAACAAATTTGGCTGATTACCCATGTAGATGATTTTTTCCCCCCACATGTAATCGAAGAGATCATCGAGTCACTTCTGTAGTGAAATTAACATACAGTCTTATCGTGTATCCAGCAAATAAAGGCATAAAATAATGTAATATTCATTCCTTTTGCTGGGAATATGGCGTCGAAGTCGGGCATTTAATCAAGAAAAAGCAGCCTATCATTTTATCGGTTTATTATATCATATTATATATATTATAGGCAGCATCAGGCCGATAATATCATGCATCTCTAACAAATAGACGAATAGAGACGGAGGGAATCTTTAGCTTTAGCCGGAGAATGTTTGGTATTTTTGCTCGGAAAATTATTTAAAAGATTATCTGATTCTAACGAGTTTAAAGATTTATTTTCTAACCATCAGCTGAATCATTCACTGATCTTTTTATGGGACTGGGTGACAAATATAGAATAGAACTAGACTGCATGCATATGGCAGCGTTCATGTGATTTACCAGCTGTTCCATACTACAAATAGCATTAATGCAGATATTGTACCATTATATCTACAGGAACACACATCCTGCACAGATAAAGAGCCGAGAGAGAAAAACAGTAAAACAGCTGCTCAGAAATGTAAAAATGAAAAGCGTCTGACATGCATGTCTGCTGATTGATGAGTCTATCCATGAGGGTGCTTATGAAAAATGGAATTCATATGTAGGGGCGCACGCAGCATGCCGGTGATGTATAGGCAGAGTTTGCACTAATGTATTCTGCTGGGTGTCCGTCATGATCCATTATGCATGGTACCTGTTTGTAATGCGGATCACAGATCATAATATTATCCAGAGAGACGCTGTAAGAGCATGATTGGTGTTTGACACTGTTTGTGTTGTGGAAAATGAATACTCTCTCTGAGCCATTATGCATATCGGATGAGACAAGTCGTCGTCGATACGCAGGAAGGAGAAAAAAAAAAGTTTGTTTTGATTGTTCGATGTGCAGAGTGATCAGACGCAACGGAACAAAATGAACTCACTTCATCTGCTTGACAATCGTACTTTTCCCTGATTCACCAGCACCTGCAAAACACAGAGAAGAAAGAGAGATTTATTAGAGAGTGTAAATATTTCAGGAGGTTAATGTTGCCTGTAACGAGGCGCCAGGCTTTCTTCTTATTCATTTTTAACCCTTATGTCACCGAGCTCACTTCCTCTTTCTGCATATTTCTAGAAGAAGCACTTAGGGGTTTTTATACAATGACCTAATGCGGCTAAATGGCATGAAGAGGAACCACGTATATGAAACCTGAGCAGAACCAGAACTGAAAACAATAAGTGTAACTTGAGGTCTGTGGATGACTTCAAAGTTTAAGTTTAAAAAAAGAGTCTTTAAAGGGCGCTTTCACAACTCACGTCCGTTTGGTTCGTCTGAATCAGAGTGAAATTGATACTTTTGGTTTTTATATTTAGTCTGGTTTGCTTTCATATTACAGAAATTGTAAGTGGACTAAATTTCAAAAAAAGGTAATATACAGTATTATTTCTTATTGGTTGGTGGTGGAAAATGTAAACATGGGAATAAACAAAGCAACGTGGAGCCATGAAAACATCACCCTGACTCTGCACCGATCTATCGTTCACAGGAATCCTTTCACGAATGATTTTATAAATGTCAAGACTTTCTGGATTCAGTCAAGCAAAAAGGAGCAATCTGATTGGTTTTGGTTCATTTCCTGTAATTGTAGCGCAGTGCAATCCAATCGAACCAGTGTTCTTTTGGAAGCGGACCGAGACCCCCTCTGGTAAGTGGTCTCTGACGGGTTGTTTTGGTTCACACCAGAGTACGATTGGAGCGATTGAAACGGACTAAGTTCCTGCAGAATATACTGATCAGTCAGTGCCAGCAGGCTCAGTCAGATGACTTCTGTTGCTGTAATTTAAAGGCACTGAACCTGCCATGGGTCTTGACATGGCACACCACCAATAAAAACAGATCATTATTGACAGAGTTGTGAAGTGAGTGACAAACATGCTGCCACCTCAGGATGCGAGGGCACTCTGCAAAGGCCACTAATTAGATTGACAGTGTTGTAGTTGAGTGATGGGATAATACTATGACAACTAGACTGTCGGCACGCCTTTAGCTTTGCGGTTCTCTCAAACGCCACAGTGCCATGGCAACTGCTCTCGTTGGATCCAGGACATCTCTAGCGTGAGGCCAAAGTCACCTGAGGAGCGTGTGTGTGTGTGTGTGTGTGTGACATGTTGGCCTCCACTTGGATATGTATTATGCATCTGCTGCTCTTCTGCTGCTTCTACTGTAACCAGTCACTGGAAACACCCTCAAATGTTTTCTTTTACAAATCAAAACCATCTGTGATGTCCTCACAAACCACATTCATTAGACTCTTGTCCTCTAATGGGTATTACCGTAAATTGGATCTACTTATGTGCAGTCAATGTTCTTATATTAGGAGGGCTGTAGCGAGGCAATTGGCCGGCAACGTCTCTGACGTAAGGCCACTGGGGAAGGTTTTTCAAACCGCTTGAGAGTGGCTATTCCCTGAGTAAACAGCTCAGAAGCAGAAAAAGAGGAAGTGGAATCATATCATGAAGTCTACCGCTACTTGTTACCTCGTGATACTGTCAGCAAGATGGTTTTACTCTTGCATAATAAATCATCCTGCCCATCTAGTTCCACTTCCAGAGACGTTGCAAAAACAAAAAAATGAGACACTTTTTGACTTTTCTGACACATGCCATTAGTAGTAGAGTCTGTAAGTAACAGCTCCCCCTGAGCATTATTTTAAAAATAAATATATATGCGTCCTGCTGCAGTGTGCACACTATCTGTCCGCATTCCTACAAACTTTCCCTCAGCAGTAACTGCATGCCGATAGTACAGTCCTGGCACTTCACCTTCAGGATAATTGGATGTGATTCACCTGAGGACACATTATTTTAATTACGTGTCACCACTCGGGTGACGGAGAGCCCTGCAGGGTGGTGACGGTGCCGTGGCAGCTCCCTGTGCTCCGAGGCCAAACACTGGCTGTGTGAATCCCCGTGGGACAGGCACACAGACGGCAGATACGCTGCTCGCAGCTGGCCAGAGAGCTGGCACAGTCGCAGCCATCGGCCCGCCCGAGAGCCATTTTCACAATGCCACAGACACTTCACATACCGGAGCGGTGGCTCTCAGAGTGGTTCACATGAAAATCCACTTCAGGCGGGCCATGAGCTCACACTGAACTTCAAAGTACGCTCCTTGTAAAGAAATCTTTTAGCTAACCACTAGTTGTGTGACTTCTCAATGGTTTTCTTTGATGGCTTTTTGCTTAAGAAGTGCACTTTGCAGAGGCTTTTTATCAGCCGAAAAATGAACTATTTCATCATTATTTCTTCTTTCTAGGAGTAATTACAAACATGTTATCAACAGATCTATAGAAAGCAGGTGCAATCATTTAATTTGTCACACTGTCCTTACATATATACGTATTTGTACATGTCTCTGATTACTTCAAATTCTGTCTAAATTTCCATATTTGTATTTCATTCTACTTGTTCATATCTCTTTTTACTTAGGACTTACATTTGTGTTTTATATTGTTATTTATTTAGTGTATCTTTTTTACCTTTATTTTATCTACAGAATTACTTTCAACAACTGTAACAAAGCACTTTCCCCCCGAGGATCAATAAAATATTTCTGATTCTAATTCCATTATGTTGAACTGAGTGTCTCCAAGAATCCTGCAGAAGCACAGCTTTAAATCTTGCATTGATCAGCGATCTGCTTGAAAAATGTATTTCCACCGTACATCAATGTCCTTTAAGGGTGATCCACCCTGGCAATGTGCCGACAAATATAGCAGACTATTATTTGTAGCACCCGAGCAGCGCCTTGCTAATCAAGTCGAGTAGCGCACTAGAAAAGGAAAACACACCTGTAGCAACGGCGCACAGCGACGTAGTGATTAGAGTTGAAGTATGAACGCCAATTTCAGCTAATTTGGTCCTCACTTTACTTGCATTTGGTGAGTAACAGCTGCTAATTTTGGACCCTGTTCAGGTCACAGCAAGCTAAATATCTTTTGGTTCTTTTCACGATTTTTTTTACCATTACATAAACCGAACAGTTAATAGGTAAATCAAGAAAATAATTATTCGTTGTGGCTCTAACTGCATCAATCAGAAAAGGAAATAAAAACTTCCAATTCATCATCATTTTCTGTGAGCTGGGAAGGAAATTCCCTCAAATTTCTGACTTAGAAAAGGAGGGCTACTTTTGACGACATTTCACCGAACTGCTGTTTAAGTTCAATGGGAAGGATAAATAAGTGAGTCATGTTGGTTGAGAAATACTTGGATGATGCGCATCACAGTGATTAAACAAATGAAGTGTGATGAATCATTGTGGGAATCTACTGTAACTGTGAAAAATGTAGTAGCAAGTTGTGTCAGAAAAATCTTTTTCCATTAGCGTACAGAACCATCGTAGAAAGACTGGTATTGAATATTGAAGCCACTGCTATCGTAACACTAATTCTGAGTGATCCAGGGGGTTTAAAGTGGAAGAACACCATGAAGCCTTCAGTGTAATCAATGAGAAGTGAGCTCTGTGTTTATGTAAGTGACTTGGCTCTGGCTTCTCTACACCAGTGATATCATTAGGGTGTGGATCGTGTCGAGGCCTCGGGGCCTGAGGAAAACAAACAAAAAGTCGTCCTGATTTTGACTCACACACACTCGCACAGACCTTCAGGGGTTACACGGCTCCACAGACCTGACCTAACAGTCCTCATGCAGAGTCATGTTACACACCCACAGCTTTGATACACCCACCCCAAAACAGCTACGGACTCAAAACCGCTGGAGCAGCTGGTTTCTGTTTCTAGCGGTTCAAACTATTTTAGGAAAATCCAAGCTCACCCTTGCAGTGAAAATGGAGGGTTTTTTTTCTTCCTCCACAGAGAACAGAGCCGTTTCTATCTACCAACCGCAAACACGTCTTTTCTCTTGGAGCTTCTACTGGTTGATCTTCTCAAGGCAGCAAGAGGGAGGTTTTAAACAATGGCCGTATAGAGAAGAATGTGATTAAAACGGCCACCATGAGTCCATTTATGGATTGACCATATGCTTGCATGCCAACTAAAGTTCGTAAAAATGTCTATTTTTCCAGGCTCCTGATCGATGACGTGTAGATGGATCTGTGCGGGTCAGGAGGTTTATGGGGCCAGGCTACAGACCCAACACTTCTAGGAGATTTAGTCCAAGGACTTGAGGAGGACTTGGCACAATGTGCAAACCACATTAGTGATGCCACATTAGCAGCATGAGCCCAACACCATCCACCCCCCTTTCCACTCAGATACATCCCTCTTCCTCTTTTGCATTCTCTCCCGTCTCTTACAGTCATTTTCCCATTATGATCTATTGTTCCTCTCACTCACTATGCAATTCCGCTTTTCCCCCTCTCCCTCTGGGGGGATTTAAGTATGAGTCACTCATGAAGGATTCCAGGAGCCTCCGAGCAGTGCTACCCACCAGGGGAAACGACCACAGGGATCGATCTGCCAACAAGCAGATCGATAACTAAAAGATTGTTTCCCACACACACTGGCATGGACCAAACTATTCACGGAGATGCCTAATGATGCTTACAGCGATATTGGAATGTGAACAATTTAGCTACTTTGATTGTCCATGTGTATCGTGGGGGGGCCCCTCCCGATCTTTAGGATGAGTAACACAGCCGTGCTGCACTCCGCGTTTGGCAACGTTGGTTACATATTTTTAACAAATATGGCAAACATTAAAGAGAGAACAATGACAAATGTTCTACAAAGGCTAAGGATTATTAATAAAATCTTCCCACAGTTGCACGACAGCTATAGAAAGAGTAATTAGGCTGAGGAGATTGTAATCTATTTTAGCATGTAGATATGAATAGTAGGATAATTGGGTCCTGGAGATGATGGAAATAAAATGAGAGCCAAATAAAGATGAAGAGCTAAATGAGAAATATGTTCACTTTTCAGGAAAAAAAAGATCACATTCCCTGTCTCTGCAGAGACACCTGAGCCTGCCAGATAGTTTGGATTTGACAGCGTGCACACACAGATTCAAATCATTATCATGCAAATTGGGAGGTTTTTTACGTCAGTGTAATTATTTCACGTCAGTGGCGGGGAGCGCACATAAGCCCGTGATTAAGATTGAGGACAGCGCAGCAGAACCAGGTGGTGAACACATGAACCTGGCACGCACAGGATCACCAGAGGTTTGCCGGACACAAATATCAACACATTTGGTCGAGGTCACCTCTGTGTAATACACAAAATACTGTTTTCTTCTAGCAGCATACAGCAACATCTCTATAATCCTCCCTGATAGGGCCCTGCTGCAGAGCTCCACGCTCAGGCCCATCTCCATCTCCAGGACCCATGGTGGAAAATCACACACGTTAAGGTGGAAAATCATTTTTTTATAGCACTTCCTTATGAATACAGAACATTTACATGCCAAAGTATTATACTATCCAGTTTATTGTTTTATCGCCTACTGAGCAAACATTTTCTACATTGTAGCTCGTCCATTGTATCATTTCCATGCCACTGTATAAGTCTGCCCATTACAAGCAGACTAATGAATTTTGGCCTCATATTTATGCTACATTTTTATTGTTGTAGTTATTGTTAATAAATAAGTGTACTGATGTTTAGATGCCATTGTACGGATGATGATGATAGCATGCGTTCATTCATTTGAAAAAGCCACAAGATCTCCACCAGTAACACAAAAGGTCAACAATAAATCTTAATTTTTGTATAGATTTAAGTGTAAATTTTAACTTAAGCAGCAAATCATTTAATGCTGTCAGTAAAGTAATGTTAAAATAATCAGAAATGTTTACTTTGAGCTTTTTGCAGCTGGTTTGCAAGCTCATAATAGGACCCAGTGGTGCTTAAAGCGCTTTAACGTTTACGTTAGCTACGATATACAAAATTCTAGCTAAAAATACTAACAAATACAGTAATATTAGAGAGACAACAAAAAAAGCAAAACCTTGGAGCTCTCAGCTAAACTCTTCCCACCAAGCCACATGTTTTGCTGACTTTCCATCCATGTTGACAGGGTGTGTTTAGGGAAAAGTATACTCCGAAAGTGCTTGTGAATCAACAACTCTAAAACAGTGTCTTTTCAGTGACTGTTTATCCGCAAGGTAAACAACTCAAACTCCGAACTCAGGCCCCCGTCTCCCTGCAGCAGAGCTTTTTCATTTTTAATGCTTCAGTCATTAGCAGTGTTCTCATCTTACATCCCCTCTTTTCCTTTCTCCCGGCGTCCCAGCCCGCCTGTGTGTCACTTCATGCGGTAACCCAAAGAGGCCTGCCGCGCTGAATGGATTGAACACAAATGGCAGGAAATGGTGCCAAGGCAGCCACGCGTGGGGCAACACGACCTGGCACACAACTGTCACGACAGCTATTCTACCCAAATAACAGAGAGGTTCAACTAATGCCACATGGTTTGTGTCAGAGCAAAGGCTGATGAAAACTCATATTGCACCCTGCAGCAGCATAGCAGAAACTTGACCTAACTTGCTTGCTTCAATCAGTCAGTCCCATCTGGCCTCCAAGCACCTGAGGAATGTGGTTGTCTACCTTTAGCAAAAAAAATGTCTACATTCTTGTTCAAACAAACCGTATGTTAGAAATATCCCATGCAATTTAAAGATCATGTCCTTCTGACGTGATGCAATGAATAAAAACCAACCACAATAGCAGGAAAAGTGTAGCTAAATAATGTGAAGAGCATGAGGGAGTGTTTATCTTGCTTTGGCTCACAAATCTGTCCACAAAAGCCACTAACAGCTCCTATTCTGTGCCTTCTGTCAGGTGTTTGCCTGATACTGGTATTGGCTTCAGACTTTGTGTCCTGGTAACCCACATACCATGTGTGTGCATGTCAACATTTCCCAAAGCTAGCCACCTGAGGGGTTGATGGAAAAGTTTTTCACCTACGCTCTCTATTTACAAGGAAAACAGTGTTTCCCCACATGTAAGTAATGCCGTTAATTTACACATGGGTGGCTGCTAAAAGAAAGTAGTTTGTTTAAATGTGCATAAAGGGTTGTAAGAAGGAGAAATGACCTGACAAAACACATGGAAGAAATTACAATAATGAAGTATAAAAGATTGCTGTGCCATTCATAATACATTCTTGTGGTGGGTTTTATAGGGATATATCAATTTACTAAAATAATAGCCTATTGTTGGTTCTCAACTCAAACGTTTGAGGCTGGTCTGGTACACAAAGGGCAGTCAAAATTGCCCACTGCTGAGAGAAATTAAAGGGTCATGATCACCATCAACTATATCCAAATCATCATGTCATGTCATCGAACCGGTTTCTTATTTAGGTTGATCAAGGGCAATTTAGTTTAAACAGCTGCTTTTACAATCAGATGTTTATGAGGTGTTTAACTAAATCACATGTAATTATTGTAATTTAATGCATTTGTTAGACAAGATGTTTTTTTATTTTCTGAACTTGGGATAAGTTAAAACAAAACAAAACATGTGTTTACCAGAGATCTGCTTATAAGACATTCACCATTAAAAAACAATTAATCAACTCATTATATCTTAGTCGACCATGACAAAATGATCAACTAGTTGATTAATCGACTAAAAGAGGCAGAAAACAAGACAATGCAACAGGGTATACATATATAAAACACAATAAAATTGTAAATAACTCAACACAACAGACATAAAAAATCCCTAAATCTCTAATTAGGCTCATCTTTCAATCCAGAAACAGGGATTGGACGTTTCAACATCCCAAAATGACTGGAGCTAACAAAGTTTTCAGTCCCATTCAGACAGGCCTGGGCCCCCAGTGAACCCTGGGCCTTTTTTCACTGCATTGCACTGGACCAGACGGGAGGAAATGTGCCATTGTTGAAAGGATTTAGTCAATACAAATGGTCCACAGAGGCGACTGAATGCATGTAATGCCAACAGCAGTGAGGGTGGAAAAAAAGAAAAAAAAAAAAACTTGCCATGTATGTCAGAATTTGAATAAAATTGAATTTAAAAACACAAATTGGCGTTTTCTTTGACATATTTTGGGTTGTAATGTTTTTTTGTTAATAAAGTTATGTTGTATTTGGTGACCGGAGTTGACAGTTGACGGTTAACTCTAGCTAGCAGGGAGGGGAGTAAGCTAGCGATGCGGAATTGAAACTCCGTAACATTTAACAACTGACGCCACCGAAAAAACTGACCGTTAACCAGAAAATTAACAAACACCAATGTGGTTTTTTTTGTCAGGGTGTGCTCCCTTTTCTTTCTTTCTCTTAGCTAACAACTGCTGTGGGCGAAGCGAAGTTCGTCCACCGACCGAGNNCTCCTTCTCCCTCCTTACCGAGCAGCAGCAGCTTGACCTCCCTGGCTGCCTTCTCCCCGTCGTCCCGCAGATTCCTGTCGATCATTTTACTGCGCTCCACCGCCGCCTTGTCCTCTGTGCTCAGCGTGCATCCCATCCTCGATTCTGTCCTTCAGACCCAGATGGTGTAAAAAAAAATATCTAAAATACCATATATACCCACATTAAATGGTTAAAACTGCCTTCACCCCGCACACACGCCCTTTTTTTAAATGACAGGCAATCGATCTGCTCGGAGGGGAAAAAAGGGAAGCGATTCGACTTTTCAAAAAAATAGTGTGGCGTTTTCTTCTGCCCGCGGGAGTAATGTCGGGTTAAAATCCTCCTTACATCCGAGGGGAAAGATGTTTTGATAGCGAAACAATTCCTCAGTGATGTCTCTTCCACCCGTTCGCCTCCATTCGTTGCGGCGGCGACTGCTAGTATTGTATGTACAGCGTCGACTGGAGAGAGCTGCTCCGTGTGTTCCGCTAGCGGTGACAACCACCACACTTCCGGTCTGGGTCTTCACAATAAAATACATTTAGACCATAGAGAGTGGAAAGATTATATAAATATGACACAAACTCTATAAAGATGCTATAAAAATGAATATGTCAGAGACTTTAAAAGAAGAATAATAAAAAGATGCTATAGATTGTAAAGAGATTATGGAATATAAATAAAACATAGACATATAAATGTAAATATACTACAAACGGTGTAAAGATGATATAACTATACATATAGCACAGACTGTATTAAGATTATATAAATAAAACATAGATTATAAAAAGAGTATTTAAAAATCACATGGATTAAAACATGTATTATATAAATATACCATAAATATACTATAATATACATATACATATAATTTTATTCAACTATTTAAATAATTAAGTATTTAGTCATTTATTTATTTATTATCTGTGATTTAGACAAACATTTGCAAACATTCTCTGCATTATTCAGTTGTATCAGTTGTAAAAACTGTAATACAATATACTGTACTATACTATACAATACACTGCATTAATACTGTACTTTTCAAACAATGTTCTTATTTGTACTACAATTTCTTTAAAAAATGAGGGCATTGTCTAAAACGTAAATAAAACAGAATCCAAAACACATTACATCCAACTGAAAACTTTACAAAGACAATGTTTTACACAGCGTCACAATACATTTAATTATTTTCAGCATATCCATTTTTTTTTTCATCTAAAGAGGGAATATATGTTATTTTTGCAATGTCAAAATCCTTTTCGAGGCATTTGTTTCAGTCCTATTTTTTCAAAATCAATCAAAATTGTTTGTTTGAAGTGTAGGCCTGCATGAGTATATTACATCACACATGGACACGTTATATGAATTTATAATCAAGGATGAATCATAACAGTTCATACAGGTTTAAAAAAAAAAATAAAATTCTGACGCCTTTATTTTGGAAGTAGACGCCCAAACCGGAAACGCTTTAACAGCGGAACGCATTTTAAACCTGCACACCCCAAACTTTACTCATTATTATCAATAAAAACTTAATTTTCACTTTATTGGCTACATCTTGTGCATTTTTGATGAATAATAACGATTCTAATGATTTACTCTGTAAATATCAATAGCAGGAGTTTTATTAAAAAATATAAGATACATTAAGTATATAATATTTGTACTTATAGCATATATTTACACTTGTCTGATCATATTACCTGTTCAGGCTACACTGTAACTGTGTCACCTACATTTCTAGCCTGTTTTGTTCCCATGTGAACCACCCGTAGGCCACGTCAGTCCCGTCCCCGACTCATTCGGCTGTACATGACCATTGTTTGTGGTTTAAATAATTTAGCCTGTCGGGACAAAGTCAAGAGTGAGTCTTCAAAGTCAACAGTCTAAAGGCTGACGGTGTACACTTCAAAATATTACACACAAATCCCAGCTGTGGTGTTAACAGCCCTGCCTTTCCATGCAATTTTCATTTCGAACGTGGCTTTTTGTGCGCACATGCAAATTTGTGGTGTTGACCTTTCCATAATCCATGCTGGCTGGAGGTTTCCCTCTTTGTCATCCAGGCCTCTCTCCAGGTTTGAGATAACAAGAGCCGGAGGGTGTATCCCTTAGGCAAAAGAGGTTATGTCACTCTGTCTAACACAAAATAAACCCCAGACATGAAGAGCATTCATGTTCTTGTGTTCAGTACAGTACATTCTGGAGTTTTTTAGTTTTATTTAAAAGCATATTCATTGTTTTTAGTGAGCAGAATATATCTTAACTGTTGTGTGATGTACAGTAGTTCCTGTTTATTTATTCAACTCTAAACCATGAACAAAGATGGCATAGTGTCTCCTGTGTACACGGAGATGTTTCCACATGAATAAGAAAAAACTGGTTTGTTAAACTCATATTTAACCTGCTTAAATAGAGCTGCAGGAAATAGTACAACTTTGTGAAACATCACCTGTTAAAACAGATAAAAAAGAGCAAAAATGACATTAAAACATTTAAAATCCTAAATGAATCATAAGGAATGGGAAAGTATGTTTTCCAAAGAATGGTGGTGGGTTAGATAGTGTAAATGGCTGTAAAATGAACAAATAAACACAAAAAGAAGACTCCATTATAAACACCATTATCAATAAAGACGTTACAGCAGCTGGCAGAGAAACCAAACATCTATACATTCATTTATTCTCTCCCCACACAAATCCAATCCAGATGTTGTTGCACTTGCAAGATCAGCAACAAAAAAAAAAGTATTTCAAGTGAATTTCAATGTGTGAGTGTTTATTTGTAGAGGTGGAGAAGTGTTGAGCAGAGAGACACCACATGGACAGGCCTTCTGTCCTGCACACACAGTGAGTAATGAGTGAGGGAAAGGTGGTGCTGCCCTCCAGTGGTCACAGCAGGTAACTTCACAGTGCTGCAGAGCAGTGATGGGCAGGAAATACTGTATGTCCAACCCTATAGCACAGCCCCAGTGTGTGTGTGTGTGTTTTTTAATGTTGCCACTTAAAGGGGCACTGCTCCAATTTAACATAAATGAGGCTGAGTTTACTCATCCCACAGAGTTCAGCACAGCCTGTAAAAGAAGCTGTATCATTTATTTTGGAGGAGCTTTGTGGAAGAAAATAACCTCTGACATCACAGTGATGTCATCAGGGTTATTACAGTTTTGTAAACTGGGGATGTGGATTTTAACAGGAGCATGAATTACCATGCAGAGAAGGAGGGCACTGTTCAGGTGCATTATGGGAAGTGTAGTATCATGTGTTTTTGGAGCCTTACCCAGAGCTAAAAGGGGAATTATCTGCCCTGCTGCACAGATTTTAAACATATATGTCACGTTATAGAAGTGCTGGAGTAGCTTTTTAAGGTAGAATGAGTCACCATGTAGTCTAGTATTATTATTTTTAAGGTGATGCTATACTAGCTTTTTTTATGTACTGGTCAGTTTTAGGATTTGGGGTTATTTTGCTGCCATAACACGTCTTTTTGCAGACACAACTTGTGACTTTCAGACACGATCCTCTGTTTCTTTCTTAGATAAATGCAACAGTAATCACTTTTTTAAAACCAGGATTACATTACATAACACTTTATCTGTCAAGAATAAATCACATTGTCACAATCATTTCATGGAAAGAGGTTAAAAAAATATTTGATTCGAGATTTATTGAGCATTTTACTGCACCTTGTCTTTATATAACTGTATATTTCTTCACAATACACCTAAAAATTGACATTAAATAAGGCCTGTTTAAACATAACATTTCAGAAAACTTCTAATGCAAATCTAATTGTCTTAATGTCAGCTGGGGAACTTTCATTGTGACATTTACGAGTCGAATCTTCATTTATGTTTGTCACCCCATGCAACACTTTCTCACTCCTGACTCAAATGTCAACTCAGCTCACAGCTTTCGGACGTGTCGGTGACAGCGCGTCAGTTTCCGGGCGTTATGTGCATTGCGGCTTTTCAAAATAAACCTCAGCCACAAAACCATTTGTATACAATTAGGGGGGAAAGAGCAGGGTTGGGCTTAAAAGTAAATAAATAAAAGGACTCAAAACCAGGATTTGTTTGACCTGTCCATCCATTTAAACATACCTTTGCTTGATGTATATGATGTTTTTTATTCAGAGCATCTTACAGTGATGTGGACAGGTTTAAATCGGAGCTAACAGACAGCCTGGGGCACCTCACAGAGACGCTTAAAGGTATCTTGTGTGTTGGTATTTGATGCCGAGGGCCAAAAGAGAAACAAAACACAAATATCTGAGGATTTGGAAGTGAGACCAGGCACAAGTTTCGATTGGTGGAAGAGAAACAGAAGTGCAGCCTCATTCACTAACTTTAAATCTTGGCAAACACTTCAAAAAAAGATAAAAAGATTGCACCCATCAATCCCCATGCACACACCCAGAGTTACATTACTGCTGATTAGGCTCATGTGGAAGGAAATCAATCATATCACAATGATAAGAACGTCGCAAACATCTGTAGAAGAGATAAAAAGCTATTCATTTTAATATCCCTCACAGAAGTACACAACCACAAATACAGATAAGCTTCTTTTTTAATCCGTCTGTGCACAATGAGGATATACTTAATCATTTATACGTTCCTCCTTTTTCTGCCTTGTGTAAGCTGGTGGTGCTTGGAGCACAAATTGCCGAGATGAAGAGATAAGAAACAGAGCAGAGAAAGGAGAGAATAAGACTGAAGTTGGTCACCATCCAGGTCGTTGGATATCCTCACACATCCTCTTGAAGAATCAAGTAAGTTCAGACTTCATCTTGCGACAATTAGGTGTTAGATTTAGCAAAATGAGAAATTATCTTTATTCTATGCCAAGTGTGTGCCAGCTCCTTTTTCAACCTTTCTCCTCAGTCTGCTGTGGCTGTTATCACCTTGTCAGATAGCCCTTTCTGATACCCGTGGGGACAACTCTGAGCTAAACCTTGGACCCTCATTATATAACTTCATTTATAGGAGGTCCCTGGGAGCCTGCCAGAGGTGTCTGTACCTTTACCTGGCCTCGGCTGCTCTGTCAGCTCCTCTGATGGAACAGCCTGTCTGTGCCACTGCTGCCGTCGCTGCCGGGACACAAACACAGGCAAGCTGCACATACTAGCACACACCACAAACACAGAGACAGAAGGAGAACAGGCTGCCAGGCTGCTAGGCAGACAGACTGACGTACGGAGTGACTGACGGAGGGAAGCGCACACCACCATGGGCTGCTGTAACAGAAGGTGCGGGCTGATAGCCGGAGCTGTGTTTGGGGCGGTGGTTGCCATCCTGGGAGGTGTCCTTATCCCACTGGGGAAAATCGTCATTGAGGGGACAGTGGAGAAGGTATGGTGCTCAGTTTCACCCTGAGTTAGAGAACAGGGAGTGTGTGAATGTGTGTGAGTACGCAGAGATCAAGGTGAATCAGGAGAAATGAGAGGGAAGAGGCGAGCATTTTTTGGAAAGCTGCTTGAAATGGTAAACAAGAAGCTGTGCAAGTGTGTTTTCATACATCAAAAGATCAGCATCTGTGATTTTACTAGACACTGTAGAGAGAAAAATTAGCCGTTTAGACATTTTTTTTTGTGGATAATAGAGCATCCACCCTTTTCATGTACCAGTGGGGCAGCTGGCCTGCTGGCAGTCTTGAGGTGTGTTAAAAATAGACCGTCTGTGTGTCTACTGGGTATAGGAAGCCGTCATTGAGCCCGGAACGACAGCTCATGACAACTGGGTGACTACAGGGGCAAAAGTGTACAGGCAGTTCTGGTTTTTTGATGTGCAAAACGCCCGGGAGGTTGTGCAGAATGGATCGACGCCAGTGGTAGTGGAAAAAGGACCTTACACATACAGGTAAGATTGGTTTATTTTACCTCTTTTCTAACAATTTCATGAAAGAATTTACAGCACTTTCTAAGTTAGCTCCTCATCACATTAATATTTAATGTACAAGAATTTCCTTTTCCTCTAACAAACCTGAATGTCTAAGTAAGACCATTTCCACCTTCAGGACAAGATATCTTCCCAAAGAGAACATCACATACAACCCCAATAATACAGTCTCCTTCCTGCTGCCTTATGGCGCCATCTTTGAGCCATCCCTGTCCGTGGGATCAGACCAAGACATCGTCACCTCCCTTAACCTGGCTGTGGCTGTAAGTGAGTGTCACCTCACTGAGTGGTGATCCCTGATTCAACTCAGCTCTAGCGTTATTAGTTACTCTGCCTCTGTTCTGGGGCCAAGGCAAGCTATGCCAAAACAAGCTGTGCTGCCCTGTGGTGGGTTGCTTTGGTCTGCAATCACTCATTTAAGTGGTGGTTCCCAACCTTTGGTGGCTTGTGACCCTCTGTGATAGGTTGTTTGCTGCTGACCAGATTGTTCCTTTGAATATCTTTTTTTCTGAAAACTGTCCAGAATTTCACAGGAAAAGCAAGGATTAGAGCATATTTTGTACATTATAGACACTTTGTGTAGCAGAAATGCAGTATGTTCTATCTTTCTACTCTGTTAACTATCACTTGACCTCCCAGGTTTAACTTGTGACTCCATGAAGTCGGGTGTTGTTTTTAGAAATAAGTTAAATGAAAGACTTGTATGGACGTGGTACTGCACCAATACCAAGACAATTTAATCTCCTGTACAAGTACTTTTATGCGCACCATATTTTGAGGAGCAGCTGGCTTGGTTAGCCAGCAAATTTTAGCATAAGTAATATGTAGTTAGCTACATTAGCTAATGCAGCTGGCTAATTTCTGTCTCTATTTTTACAACTCCAAGCATTAAAATAGGCAGCTAAAGTTAGCTTGGTTAGCCAAATAGTTGCCTGAGAAGTAGGCTACATCAGCTAATGAAGCTGGCTAATTT
>CAFUXE010000391.1:641139-657649 GCA_903364295.1 Serranus cabrilla | reverse complement strand
GTAACAAAAAAAAAAAAGATAACTAAATTTTTTCTTTTCTTTTTTTGCCCATATTAAGTCGAAATTATGAGATAAAAAGTCGAAACTATGAGATAAAAAGTCTAAATTATGAGATAAAAAAGTAAAAATTGTGAGATAAAAAGTCATAATTATGAGACAAAATGTTGAAATTATGAGATAAAAAGTCTAAATTAGGAGATAAAAAGTCTAATTATGCGATAAAAAGTAAAAATAATGAGATAAAAAGTGTAATTATGAGATAAAAAAGTCAAAATTATGGCAAAAAAGACATACATTATCTTGTGTTAATTTATCAACATCACTCCATAAAAACAGTTCAAAATGTACTTAAAGTATCAAAGTAAAAGTTATGCAGAATGGACCCACAAGATTGTTTTATATTTTATTGGATTAATATTATCAGTGATGCATTTATGTAAGCAGTGTTAATTTCTTAAAGATATGTCTCATTTTAACTACATAATATTCTGTTATCAGTTCACTTCCAATCAATAATTTTAAATTGATCATGTTTTTTATGATAAATGTCAACCTGAAAAGTAACTAAAGCTGTCAGCTAAAAGTAGTGGAGTAAAAAATACAATATTTGCATCTAAATGTAGCAACGTAAAAGTATAAAGTTGCATAAAATGGAAATACTCAAGTAAAGTAAAATGCGAGTACTTGAGTAAATGTGCTTCCACCACAGTCTCTGATATAAATGCTGTGTCATGCTGTCACCCACAGTGAACTCTCCCCTCTGTTATCTTCTTATCTGATTACCAGCTGGACTCAACAATCATTCACTTATAAATCACGCAACTGAAGACTCGTGTGAGCGGAGGATCGTGTTATTGCTCCTCTCGTCATTTACCTGTAAACTGATTAGATTCTATTTGCCTGATTGCAGGATTGAGGTGAATTCCCCATAAAATGCTCATTAAAGTCAGACTGATTAAATTATAGGTACCGATATAAGTTGATAACAGATACAGTATTTATTATTAAGCATTTAATATATTTTAGCTTTTGCATTATAGCTTGGTTTGAAACTCTAAAGAGGCATTTCTTGCACTTTTGTTGTCTTTTGTGGCATTTTCTTTACATAAACAGATTCTTTACACTGAAAAATCCAGCATTAGTCTGGTTCAAATACTCAAAAACTAAGGTTAGATTCTCTCATACAGATAAAAACAGTAACCCGAGTCATTAATGATGTTCAAGTACTCTGACTTTGGCCTTTGAAGAGTGAAATGTTCTCATACCAAAGTTGTGATCTTTCTGTTGGCACTTGTCAGAGCAATTTGCAGTGCATGCAAATGAGTGCAAGTCACACTTCAAGGAAAAAAAAACTACAGCTTTTTTTTTTAACCTAAACTGCAAAAAAAAAAAAAAAGAAATCCACTTATTAAAAAAAGAAAATACTGTTTTTAAGACATAAATGCAATCTGAACTTAATCTGCTGATTATTTTCTTGATTAATAAGTTAATTGTTTTGTCTATAAAACGTCAGAAAACTATGGAAGCCCATTTCTGCCAGTAATAAAAATAAAAATGAAAACTCTAATGAAAAATATGAAATTATGAGATAAAAAGTCTAAATTATGAGATAAAAAAGTCTAAATTAGGAGAAAAAAAGGCATAATTATGGGATAAAAATTATGACTTTTATCTAATAATTTTGACTTTTTGGTCACATAATTATGACTTTTTATCTCATAATTTTGATTTAATATGGGCAGAAAAGACAAGAAAAAAAGCAGTTTTTATTTTTATTACTGGCGGAAACGGGCTTCACAGGAAACAGGGAATCTCCATATTTGAGTGGCTGACTAGAGCATTTTCTACCATTTCTGCATAAAAACTTACTCTACATGCTGAAACTAAAAAATTGTTTATACTTGACTAGAATCAACGGGACTGGTCTGCGGTCCTACCTGTGCCCAGGAAGAGAACCTGGTAGTTTCCGTCTGCAGCCATGACCTGATCCACTGCCACTGATGTGTATTTGTAGTCGGCATTGGTCCGAACCACCAGAGGCCTCCTGCCCACCGGGTAGATGGGGTTAAACATGACGGGATGGTTCCTCACGAAAGTCACAACGTCGTCTGGGAACTCCTTGGTTGTGTGGATGTCGGGTGTGAAGGCTCCACCGGGACACTGCAGAAACAAAAGGAAGAGAGAGTGTCCTGTTTAAAAGGATGTCACTGTAATCAGTGAGAAAATACTTATCATGATAATGTGCAACAATATGCTCAGTTTGATGATAATTGGTCTGAATGCAATAAAATTTAATATGGTGTTCCACATGGCTCTATATTCGGGCCTTTGTTATTTTATAAAAAGTTGAAATGATGAGATAAAAAGTCATAATTATGAGATAAAAAGTCATAATTATGAGATATAAAGTCATAATTATGAGATAAAAAAGTCAAAATTATGACATAAAAAGTCATAATTATGAGATGAAAAGTCATAATTATGTGATAAAAGGTAAAAAATAATGAGATATAAAGTTGAAATTATAAGGAGTGTTTAAAAAGAACGTCATTGACAAAATACTCATCATGATAATGAGAAACAATACACACAGTTTGCTGATAATTGATCTGAATGCAATCAAATTAAATATGGAGTTCCACATGGCTCCATATTGGGGCCTTTATTATTTTATGTGTTTATATGTTAATTTGTGAAATGCCAAAGATGCTGCCATGTATTATGCTTTCAGATGGCAAAAAAAATCTTCCTTTCCTTTTGATAATGTCATAAAATTTACTGAGAGGCTGATTTTCTTTTCCCTGGCTCTGAATCTGCAGGAATTAAGGTTAAGATGAAACTTTTATGTGAGGCTGTGTTTTAGAATCATGCACTGAAGTAACGATGAATAAATAAATGAATGGATGAATGAATGGCCTGAAAATGAACTCACCGTTCCGGGCCTCGGATACGGGATGCGGCCCTGGAACGCCACCCACTGGAAGTTGGGCCCGTCTCTGTGAGCGAAGGGCCCGTTGAAGACGGTGAGGATGTCGGCCATGTTGTACACACACACTGCCGAGCCTTTAAACACGGAGCTGAGGAAATGAGATGCATACTTTGAATGAAACAACAGTCGGAGCCCTGCTGCACTCGAGACCAACCCCGCTGAAATATTCTGCAGTTGTTTGTTAAGTTTCTGAGTGCAGTCTGGGTGGAAGCGAAGCCGCTCCCCAGAGAGGGCAGCTCAACTATTCCACCCTTACTGATGTGATGCGGTTTGGCTCAGGCATTTAAAACCACACGGCTTCACACATAAAAGAGTCTTTGTTGGAAAGACGGAGGAAGAATCACAGAAATTATGAGAAAAAAGTCGAAATTATGAGACAAAAAGATGAAATTATGAGATAAAAAGATTAAATTATGATATTAAGTCAAAATTATGGGACAAAAAGTAAAAATTATGATATAAAAAGTCATAATTATGAGATAAAAAGTCAAAATTATTTGTTTTCAGGAAAACAAAAAAAAACTCAGGAAAACAAAAAAAAAAAAAACATGGCCGCTTAGGGCTTCCGTACACTCTATCCAACATATATCATGTAACATAAATAATGTGTGCTATAATGTATCTCTTGCACTCTGCAAAATAATGCATTGCTGCTCGCAGTAATAAAGACAGAACATGAAAAGGAAGGAAGGCCACATGTTGAAGCCGGCAGCTCGCTGTAATTGATAGTTCGTCATGTGAGTCGGCCGCTCTGCGACATGACACATGACGTCTTTATGCAACAACCGCCGAGCCCTGCAGGAACGTTACAGCTGGCTTCCCCTCCGGTGGCCTTACCTTGTGGACGTGAAGACTCCAAACACCAACAGGCCCTTGGGCTGATCGGTCTCCAGCAAAAATACATTTTCTGTAAGAGAAAACACACGTGTGCACACATAAGCAAACGTGTAACAAATTCCCTTCACCCCGTGACGCTTCATCCTGCAGGTTTTCATGCCAAAAAGTGAGGAATGCATGAATTAATAACCGCTCATGTTGACAGATTGACTGGCCTGATGAACTAAATGGAAAAGCAGGTTTGAAGCGCTTTGAGCCGGTGTTTGTAGTTTTCAGAGCGGAGGCTGAGGCCGGACTGGAATAATACGCCCGTAAACGAACACAAGGTAACCAAAAACAACAGAGCAACTGTTATGAAAGTTGATAAAGGCCTTCGGACATAATCCAGCCCAAATACAGGGAATGTTTACGGAGAAAGCAATCACTGGAAACCCTGGAACTGAAATTGTGAGCTTTCGGGAATTAGGATGATCTCGTGTTTTTGAGGGTTTGTTTTAAACTTGTTTCACGGAGCATGAAAATAAAATGGAGCCTGGAATATGAAACATGTGCGAACACCATAATAATATATAATATTCCTGCTCTCACCCAGTTCGTCGAAGTGGGTCTCGGTGCCGTCTTCCTCCAGGACCGAACACACCATCCTGGCCTTCAGGAACGTGGTCCACTTGTTCACGAGGCTCCGCTGTCCCCCGATGTCACTCTGTGGACAGAAGCTGCACTCAGCACCTCCAGGAAGCACCGAAACATGCTGTGGATTCACTCAGGCACTCACCGGACACACTCTGGCCACCATGGTGTGGATGTTCTTGGTGTTTCCGCTGTTATCCGTCAGCCTCTCGCGGAAGAAAAAGTACAGCTTGGCATCGTTGGGGTCCGTCCCGTCTGGGATCAGGTGGGCGTCGATGAAGATTGGCTCTGAATGGAAACATTAATATTAGTGTCTTTATTACAAACAGTTATGCAGGTAAACTGAGTAATGCAGCCAAAACTCCCAGCGCTCCTCCCTCATGCAGCGAGGTGCAAAGATCTGAGGTTTCTGTATCATGTTGGTTCAGTTTTTGCAGTTTGTCAAAAGCTTCAAGAAAATACATTTTTTCTTTATAAAAAGACTCTTTTTCCTGTTATAATTTCACTGTGCAGCAGCAGCCTCAAGTAGCGAGCCATAAAGCTGACAGGTTACTGCAGGGGAATGAGAAATATTAAAAAATATATATTTGATAACTTTAGTTTTAAGTGTGTTTCATGTCTGAATAGACCAAAAATTTACATTTATAGTGGACGACTATTTTTCAAACAGCATCCATTGGAATAATTCTGTCACAAGATTTTTGTTTAAGTGGGCGATCACGGTTTTATTAATTGATGTTTCCACGCTGTCACACTGAAAACAAAAGTTTCTGATTCACAATAACACATAAATGTATTTAACTTGCAATAAAACAAATTTTTGATTGAGAGAAAATCTGTGCTTATTTTTCTTTTGTTGCAAAATCAAGACATAATATAACCCCATGCAACAAGATAATCATGAACAATAATAAATAAAAAAGGGCTGGAAAAAATGACGTGATATATATATATATATATATATATATATATATACACAGAGTGGAGAATGTGTGTGTGTGTGTGTGTGTGTTTACCACTGAGCCACTTGGAGTTGTGCTGGTCCGTCCTCACTGCGTTCCTCTTGGTCAGGCTCCTGAAGATGGCAGCATCTGTCCCCATGAAGTCAATGTACACGCCTGAGAACAGCTCCTGGTCTGCAGCAGCAAATCACACATAAGCTCACTTCATTTTTAGAGCCACAAAAAAACAAAACAACAACCCACCACACAGTGCATCTCAAACCATGAAAACCTGAAACAGCCTCAAATAATCAAAATAATCTGGGAACCAAATGAAGCTCTGTGAGTGTGTTCCCAGTCTGTGTGTGTGTTCTGCTGCTAACAAGAGACTCTGTGCTTCATGCTCTTTATCATTCCTGTACTCTCACTTCATCATCCATCGGTTCCAGGCCATGTGTTTTGGAAGATGTGGGGCAAGTTAAAGGGCGGATTAGGGCCTGAGTCCGGGCTGGCAGGCTAAGGAGCGGGCGCTGACAGCCACAGAAGGTCAAGAACACGAGGACGGGGAGATGAAGTGCAGATTTTATCGAGCCCAGACGCCTCTGATTCTTCACGGCCTCCTCTTTGACCTGGACTCCTTTTGGCCGAGCGCCCTCCTTCCTGCCCCGCGGGGTTATTCCTCCCTCCCTCCCTCCTGGGCATCTCTGAGGGCGCTCAGTAGCTGGCAGAGCTGCTGCTGACACGGCCGTGCTCAGGTGTCAGAAAGCAGAGCTGAGGGTGCAATGTGTCGCCTTTAGTCGTGTCAACAGCAACCCAACACTGCTCGACCAATCAGAGATCAAAGGGGAGGAGGGGGCGCGGCCTGACCTGAAGGAGGTATCAGCCTGCTGTCTGATGTGTGTTTAAGTTGAACTGAAATTTGAGCTCTCCTCACTTTTTGTGCAAAGATACTTAAACTACGATGACGCTAACTGACATTTGACGCATTCAGCTCCAATCAAATTACAGAAACAACAATTTCAATCATTTCTTGCCCCCTGCAGAGCTAACGAAGGGGTTTGTTTACTGCAGATAAAAACACAAACTTCTATTTCTTTCTTTTGCAAATAACAAGTTTTCAGGATTTTTTAAAAAAGGCAGATGCACAGACAGTATAAAAGAAGTGTTGTGATATAAGCCTGCATTCTTTGTAATGGCCAGCAGGGGGAGACTACACCCGTTGGAAAAGAAGTCAGAGACTTCTCACTTGAT
Organism: Serranus cabrilla; assembly: GCA_903364295.1. Classification (NCBI taxonomy): domain Eukaryota; kingdom Metazoa; phylum Chordata; class Actinopteri; order Perciformes; family Serranidae; genus Serranus; species Serranus cabrilla. Next base: position 651,001 of record CAFUXE010000391.1, on the reverse strand, counting down.
TTATTACCTCAGGAAACATTTTTCAAATGAGTTTATGGTCGAAATTATTAGTTTCAAGTCTTCTTCAATAAAACATGAGGTTTATTTAGTAAATTATGTTCCGATTTAGAGTGAAACAGACAATAATAAAAAACACAATCTGCTATGTTCAGATTGGCAATTTTTCTGGATTTTCAACCTGCAAACAAAATTCCAAATCGATGGGACATGTCGAGAAAAACAGAATTAAAATGCTAATGATTTGCAAACTGACATTCAACTGAAGACGTAAACAAGAAAGGATACTGCATGCTAAAACTGGGATTTTTTTCTGTAAATATATAAACTCGTTCTTAACTTGTTTGTTATTGACGTTTTACACAGCGTCCCAACTTTTTTTTGGGACCAGGCTTGTAGAACTTTGACCCTTTTACTGTTTGTCATGAATTTCATGAATGTTAATTTTGACATTTTGGATGCCGAAAAATGTCTTGTTCATTGTTTGGTTGTACAAAACACACAACAACTGTTCCTTTCTTCCTGTTGGAACATCATGTTTTCTTGTTTTTCTGTATTTTTTACTCGCCAAAATTAACCTAACCCATAATATCAGAGTTAACATGAAAACCAATCTAGTAATACCGATCTGTGGTACTTGGCCAGTCGAGCTTTTTAACTTCTGGTTCCAGCAAACCAAGATGGCAAAATATCAAACCTATGGCTTCAAATCGGGAGTCAATAAACCAGTGGGTGACATCATGGAGGCTACATCCAAGTCTTTTATACAGTCTAAAGGGCAAAAGTCATGGAGGTGACGTCGGGGAGCACCTACTGAGCATGACGGAGACTGTATTCACTTGAGGGTTGAAGGAGCACCTCCCTTTTCCAGACTCGGTCCTGGAGTCGATGTGAAACACTTGTTCCTGTGAGCAGACAGAGAAAAGAGGAAGTCAGAGATTGTGGCGACAGGTTTATATGACGAGCTGCTCCGTCCGGTGGCCTCCAACACAATAAAACTGCATGAATGAGTGCACCAAACGTCCCACAAGGTAGCCTCGCTCATGTTCCCCTCCCTGTGAGCTGCTCCTGGCCCGGTCCACCCTCACTGGCCCGTGTGGGACGGTAAAAAGAACATTCCATGTGGGAGCAGAGGAGGAATTTTTCCTGCTAATGTGTTGGATAGCCATCTCTCCATCTCAGGTGGAGCGGCTGCCAAGTTTAGACCCCCTCCCCGTGGCGGACTGGACCGTCCAAGCTGCTTTTACTGAGACCTGGTGAATTATGGAGCTTCCTGTCCCTTCCTATTTGGGTCTGGCTCGTGTTGGTGGTGGTGCTTCCTTGAACGGGGAAAGAAACTGACGTCTGCTGAGAATTATTCTAGGAAAATGTTTCTGTGTGCCAAACTGTGCTGGAGCACTCAATCTGGTACAACATTATTAACCTTCACACTGCAAAAAGTATCTATTTTAACAAGTTATTTGATGTTGCAATGAAGCAATGAAGCCGCAATCCACTCAAAAATGTACAGGAGGGAAAAATAATCACCTGATACTTTGATAATGGATTAATCAAAGTCATTTTTCATGCAAAAAATGCTGTTTTTCTTTATTGCATGTCATGATTCTCCCCATCTGTCTCCATATTCTGTCACCTTTCTACGACCCACAGTGTCGGGCAGAATGCCCCCAAAATATCTGAGGAATAAGCTGCAAAAAAAGCATTGTGCATACGGTATTTATCCAGAATATAAATCAAAATGATTTCCTCCTTTTCTTCAGTCCAGAGCTGCAACAAACAGTCAAACAAATAGTTTGGAGTTGCAACAAACAGTCGAACCGTCTGTCAACTATTTTGACAAACGACTTCAGTCATTTTTTATGCAACAATGGCAGAAAATGCTTTTTCATTCTTTCATTTTATGTCATATTGCTGAATATCTCTGGATCAGTATCTATCCGAACATTTTGAAAAGCTGGAAACAGACTTTGACACATGCTAACAAGCTGTCTCTGTGTGTTGCAACATGAAATCCAGTCTCAGAACATCATAATTGTCTGGAGCACGTCCCCGGGGCGAAGGTCCGCACTTCAACTTCCCGCTCCGGCAGCTTGTTACACTTAACAGATCCCTGTCCTTCAGACACGGACATGTTTGAGCTCCCAAGTTGCAAACGGAGCAGTCTGCCTTTCAAACAAAAACCCCCGAATGACAAAAGGCACCGCAGTGCGGAAAGAGCTCGGTCAGGAGCTCGCCCGCTCTGCTTATTAGCGTTTGGCAGCAGTCGGCGGTCTGTGGCTAAATGTTGTTCACTCAGTGAGCACTTTTCTCCTGGAGGGCTTCCCCGCTCCCACTTCCAGGGCTGCGTGGCCGGAGATGAGAGCGAAGCGCCCAGAAATCAGCCCCTCCATCCCTGACACGAGAGCTCCATTTTCCCCCTCTTATCCTCAGCATCTCCTCTCATGTGGGATCAAACCGAGTACATGAAAACTTTGCCTGTATAAAGTTATAAAGTCGGTCCTGTCATGTGGTGACACTTCGAAAATTCCAGGGAAAGAATATGCTATTGTTAGAAACAATCGCTATCTGATGGCGGCGGGAATTTAATTTCATGCAGAGATGAAGTGGGATGAGATTAGAGCAATTTCATGTGAGCTGGTTGTCAACCACTTCATACACCTCCAGCACTCAGGGACTGGAAATTATATAATAAATTACAAGGAATATTAAAAACCTTCTAGTAAAAGAGCTGTAAAGACATTCCACTTCATATGTTTGCAGCCATCAATCAAAAACATGCAAAATATTACATAAAATCTCATTTATCTTAAGATAATCTTTTCTTTTTTAAACCCCTTGAGGCATTTATCTGATTATCTAATATCTCTCCCAGATATTATTTTTGTTTACTCGCTCTGGGTGGCAGTATTCCCACTACTTTCATTTTATTATGATTTCAACACTATTTTTGGGAATAACAAAGAAGTTATGAATTACTGTCCCAGCTCAGTAAAAAGCACATTAATTACACTAACTCACTTATGTTAATTTGGTTTATTTTTGTAATCCTCTGCATGTTCTTCTTTAGTTTAGCTTCCCCAAATGTCCCACTACCAAACCCCCTTCACATTATTGTAATTTTAAGTATAAATACGTTAAATTAAGGATTAGTGGAAGCAGATGTTGTTATTTTTAACTTTTAATCTCATGTTAGTGGTGTAGTATGATTCAGCAGCCTGCAGTGTATCCTAAAGTGTTTGAATACATACGGAGAGTTTTGGTTTCTCAACAGTTACAGTAAAAGCTGTGTTGACTTTGGTGTCCCTGAAACTTGGTTTACACCGTCACAAGTTTGTGTATTTAACGGAGTGAATCTGTCATCGTGCCCCCACCTCTGGTCTGCGGCCCCGGTTGATGTACACACAGACGGGACTGTACGCGCCGCTGCCACACATGAACAGATGAGTTCTGTTGTACGGCTGCACCACCCGGATGAAGTTCCCACAGCCGTGCTGGAAAGTACAGATAAACACAAAGAGTTCAGCAGGCGAGAAACAACAATCAAGATGTCGCTCAGATTCATTACAATGAAATGTTACAAGTACACTTTGTAGCTTTTAAGAGAGGAAAAGTTCCTGGAGACAAAATGCATGAACATTTGAATTTACAGGCAATAAAATGCATCATTGTTTATTTCAATACACTCAGGAGTTTTGCTGTTGCAGCTATGACCAGTAGCTTATGGTGGCTTATTTTAGCTGTAGTTGTCATTTATACTGTAGACATTAGTCTCGTCATGTCCACACAAGTTTTAATATACATTTTTCCCGATCACTTTTTAAAAACATAACACGTTAAAATAGTACGGAGAAAAAGCTTGCACCAAGAAATGGAAACTAATGAGAATGCATTGAGGTTTATTTGCACAATTAGAAAATGCACAATTCAGTGTAAAAATAAAATAAAAGCACTCGGAGAGCGCAGACCTCCGCCAAGGCAATAGGGTCACTTACGCAACACCAAACTGCACTTGAAGGATTATATTGAAAGCATATATTCTGGGAGCACACTGGCACTGAAATATTTCATCCACTAGATGGCAGCAGTTAGTGAAGGCAATAGGGTCACTGACGCAATTTGCAATATAAATTCCAGACGGTGTTCCGGATCACCGATCACCACCAAAATCGAATCACATGTTCCTTGTCCCAATAAACACGCTGTCTGAAAATTTCATCCAAATCTGTGCAGAACTTTTAGAGTTATTTTGTACACAAACAAACAGACACACCGGAGAAAACATGTTTACAGTTTAATTTTAGGTTCATAAAATGCTCCAGGATTAGCGCATCTGTAGGATATTACTTCAGAAGTCGTAATCTTTTATCACTATGACCCCTGACAAGAGTGAGGATGAAATATTTCAATGTGCATGCTTTCAATAGTGTACGATTTGGTATTGTGTAACTGACCCTATTGCCTTAACGAAGGCAAAATTTAAAAATAATTCATGCAGTTATGCGCTCCAAACTGTAATGTGTTCTTCCTTGGCCCACGTTAAACCTTTCCACTAAGTTTTGATGAGAATCAGGCCGGTAGTTGTTCTGTAACGCAGCTGACAAACAGACAAACCGAACTGAAAATAACCTCATTGAACGAGGCAACAACAGTAATAGCAGTTGGCAACAATCCTCCTCCTGGAAAAAATAATCACTTTCATATTTTGTTAATCTCGGCTATGACACAATGCGATGAAACAGACATAACAGAGGATAAGGTCTATTGGCTGGTTTACAGCCAAACCCAGGACATGTTTATCTCTCCTGACGTATCCGATTCCATATGAGGGAGTAATTCAAACTTATCTCACTTCTTATGACGGTTATACAGTCACACGCTGCACAATCAAACAATCCAACAGCTCACTGGTTTGGTATTAAGGCCAGTGGAAAAACCGTGTCAGTGGTGCATGTGATCCATCTAGGTAAGGCCGACTCCTGATCTCCCTCCATCTCTGCTTTCACTTCCAGCAGCGGGAGTGCTGGACTTTGCGGCTAATTAAGCCTGAGCGTGCAGAGGACGAGTGGAGAAAAGAGAAGAAGAAAGAAGAAGAGGAGGAGAGGAGCACGTATCCAGGGAGCCGTCAGGAAACTTGGCCGTGGCTGCAGGAACGGCAGCTGCTGCAGCTCACGGTCGGTGCTCGGCTCCAGTGGGAGCTATCGACGAAAAACAACTCGATTTCCACCGACACACACCCATCTCTGTTATTTATCTCCCTCCTCTCTCTCTCTCCCTCTCTGTTTGTCTTTGTTTCTCAGTTTTATCACCTTTCCATCTCGTCACACCCACCAGTTCCTGCACCCTGATATTTTCACATATATGCAGCCACATCTTGTTTTATGTTCCTCTCGTGTTTCCCGTTCAGACGTCATACAAACAGCATCCGGCCTCAGGGCCTCAAATTGAAGTGGATTTTAAAGTGGGAGGCTCTTTGAGCAAGCAGCAAACACACTTAATCAACCTGGTGGGTCTACATTTCCCCATCTGTGCCACCCTCCAGCACAAACATGCGGTCGCTCTCTCTTGACCACAGATTCCATCAGAGAGGAGGAATATAAGGATGTGTAGGGACGATTCAAATTGAAAAAAGCAGCATTAAAAGCTGAGAGAAAATGAAATGTACTGCGGTAGAAAACACACACAGAGTTGGAAAAAGTGACTAAGAAAAGTGGAAAAAATAGTGAGACAGTAATAGTACGATTGGAGAAGAGAAGCTGGCAGAGCGGTGGGTAAAAAAACTGACAGAAGGGAGAAGGGGCCACCGAGCGGCTCCACACCAACATGGCTCAACCAAATATTTGTGGGAGTCTGTCTGCAGGCTGTGACTCAGAGCTGCACAAATCACTCGGTGGCTGGAAACAGCTTTTTCTCTGTTTCTGCAGCAGCATGTTGGAGGCTGCGTTACCCCGGCGGCTGTCAGGGGACGGAGACACACGGGCGGATTATGGGACAAAAGACCCAAGGGCCCCGATATTCAGAGGCCCCGCCACCTGTCACACAGAGCAGCAAACAACACACAGTATAGGAGCCAATTTGGTGACTTTGGTTGTTTTTTTTGTCGCTAATTTTTTGTATGTGGTTGTTTTTAGTTTCTTTATAGCTGTTTTTGTCTCCTTGTGACAAGCCTGCAGGTTTTTTGAGTCATTGTGCATCTTTTTGTATTTTCCCGAAACTGTTTTCTGTCTTCGTAGTTGTTTGTGTCTCTTTGTGGTCATTGTGTGTCTCTATAAAAGTAATTGTTAGTAGTTTTGGTTTCTTTGTGTCTCTTTGTAGTTGTTTTTGTGTCTTTGTAATGTTTTGTGTAACTGAGTGGCCATTTTTGTGTCTTTTTTAAGTTTTTTTGTGTGTCTTTGTGGCCATTTCGTGTCTTTGTAGTTGTTTTGTTTCTCTATTGTTGTTGTTTTATGTTTCTTTGTCATCATATTTTGCCTCTTTATGGTTGTTTTGTGTCTCCTTAGAGCAGTGTTGGTGCCTTAGTTGTGTTACGTGTTTCTTTTAAGTCATTTTATGTTTCTTTGAGGTCATTTTGTGTCTCTTTGTAGTTGTTTTTGTGTCTTTAATGTTTTGTGTTTCTTTGTGTTTCTGAGTGGCCATTTGTGTCCTTTTAAAAACATTTTTTGGTCTCTTTGTGCTCATTTTGTGTCTTTGTAGTTGTTTTGTTTCTCTATTGTTGTCGTTTTATGATTCTTTGGGGTCATTATTTGTTTTTGTACTGTTTTGTGTCTCTTTAGAGCAGTTTTGGTGCCTTAGTTGTGTTTTTGTGTCTCTTTGTTTCTGTTGTTGTTTTTTGTATCTTTGTAGTGGTTTGTAGTTGTTTTGTTTCTCTATTGTTGTCCTTTTGTGTTTCTTTGAGGTCATTTTGTGTCTCTTTATAGTTGTTTTTGTGTCTTTGTAATGTTTTGTGTTTCTGAGCGGCCATTGTGTCTCTTTTTTGTTTTTTGTCTCCTTGCAGTAGTTTTTTGTGTCCATTTGTAATTGCTTTGGTCTCTTTGTCGTCATTTCACGTTTCTTTGTGGCCAATCTGAGCCTCTACCTTTTTGCTACGTGTGTCTGTGAAGTGACATTTTGCAGGTGAGCCTGAGCTTGTTAGTCGTGTATAAGAATCCATCACTGTGGAGAAATGGAGGAGAATATAGGACAAACAGGCAGCGCTAGTTAAAGTGTGATGCTTTTTATGGAAACATGTTCTGTTACTTTGAAAATTAGGGTTTCAATCAATGTATAAAGTTGCTCAGAAGGTTTTTTTCTTCTTTCCCTGCACTGCAGCATCTATAGGCATCTGTGCATGTACTTATCCCAGAACAACCCAATTAGAGGAAACAGAGGCGGAGGAGGAATCCGTCTTCTGAGTCCTACTGTACGCCTTCATTAAGCCTCGCTGCTGCTCACAATCAGGCCGAGTTATGAAATCTCTGCGTCAATGAGCTGCGTCCCATTTGCGAGCTTTGATTCTGGTTTATTTTTTTTACGGCGCTCTGTGGCCCTCGGTCCTCCCACGCTTCACTCTCGCTGCTGACAAACTGTGCCAGGAGGACTGCGGGCCGGTCTTTGACCCCACAGACATCTGCTGCCTGCTGCACATGTGGTTGGACCCGACTCAAGCTCACAGATGGGAGAGGGAAATCCCAGGAGGCGGCGTGCATAACTCCACGGAAGACCCACTTGGAGGAACGGATCCGGGAACAGCTGACAAAACCTTTAGTCTACATTTCAACCATCGCGGCAGAGAAGCACAAGAGCTTTAACCTTTAGGCTTCTTGTGTAATTCATTTTGTTAGCACTTAATATTAGCTACTGTTTATAGTGTTTTAAACTGTACTGAGTACACTGTGTATATGTCATCACTGGTGGTCACAAACAGGGTTTTATACAATTTGTATGACAGTGATTATCAACTAAGTGATGACTTTAGGTCGCGCAACATCACATGAAATGGATATGATGCAATTAGTTTAATTACTACAGCACTTTTTAGATCTACTGACACATGACTCATATTTTCTAATAGCTGGACATGGACAGATTTTAAAGTCACATGGTCTAAATGTTATTTAAAAAGCTTTTCCAGCCTCTCATGGTTTGTTTTTGTGCTTCTCTTGATATTGAATTTTAATGCAAGACTTTTAATTTTGACTGATGAACCTTTACGGTGGCTGCAAACGACAGTTACAGGATGATGCTTAACTATTTAAATTGAGTGCAGAAGAGTCATAAAGTCAGCAGAGTGAATTAATATTGTCACGTTTTATAGAAATATTCACCTCATGTTTGTCCAACAGGTCTCAGTTTTAAACATGTGGTTAACTTCGTGAAATAGCTGTTGTTTGGATCGGGTTTGGCACCAAAACTACTTACAAATATAAGTCTGTTTGCTACCAAATTTAAGCTAAGTTAAGCTATGATGCATCCATGACCTGATTTAAGTACATAAGGTAAGTTCACAGGACAAGAATTCGGTCAAAGTTGTGTGTTTGTTTGACCCATCCAATCCCTCAGACCTCCTCCCTACACGGACTTTATTGCTCTTTATACTCCATCATCTGACTTCCTCCTTTGCTCCTGTCATAGCTACTACAGCCAATAGAGGTTGCCACCAATTTCTACACATAAATATGAGTTGTAATAAGCTTTTTGTACAAATAAACTACACTACTGGGGCATTTTAGGAGAAAGGAAGTCACCATTTCTCCATTAAAACAGCTTTATTAGACTAAAAGCTGGCAAACATTAGCCATCATGAGCTTCTGGTCACACTGGAGTGTATTCAGCCGAGCTGTTAATAGCTATGATTTCAACTTTAGATTTTAGACATAACACATAAAACAGCACAAGCAAGATGAACTTTTACACAAAATAACAGAAGATACTTTTATCATATATATTCACCAAAAATGTGACCTTAAAGAGGAAACATAAGTATTCCATCAACCTTTAAAGCCTCAACATGTCATTCACAGTTTAATTCATGTGTTTTTTTATATTGGTTGAACTGTGCTTGAAGTGAAGTGGGTTCTTACCGTAGGGTCCTTTCCTGCCATTTGGCATTCCTCTATCTTACTGGTAGACGCCGGCCAAAACACCTGGAGGGAGAAACATCACAGTATTTAAATCAGCGACGAGCGAGGAAGCGAACAGATTGAGAGAGACGTGAATATGCCCACATTGACGTTTGATCACGTTCTGTTTACACTGAGAGAAATCACAGGGAACATTTGTGGCTAACGAACTAAACGAACGTTGTGAAAGTTTGAGCTGCGATAGAAGTTTCTGTGTCGGTGATTACAGGCAGCCACCGTCTGTGTGTTTTCAAACCCGGGAGAGGTGCTTGAAGGTCTAGTTCAATGAATATATCAAGCAATTTACTTGGACAAAATGGATGCGGTGCAGCACTCCCTGGGGGAACCTAAATGCTTTCCCATCTGTTTATGCACTTCATGCCTGTCAATTACGCTGAAGATAACTCCTTCACTGCATACAGAATCAGCCATCGGAGAGCTCCAGCATTTTTATGCCTCTTTTGAATAACCCTAAAATTGTTCTGATCGCAGCAAATGTACGGTCATTTGCATATCATTGCACAGATTGGAATAATAACTGTGCAGCGGTTTTGTGATGGTCCTCACATAATGTTAAATTTAACAAACATTTTATTTTATTCTTTCAGACAGGAGATATCAGCACTGAATGGCAAACAAATGTTTATGCTAGACCAGTGGCCTGCACAGGGGGACAAAAACGTGCCTAAACTGTCCTCCTGGGAAGCAAATTGCACCTAAACTGCCCTCTTGGGAGACAAAAAAGTGGCTAAACTGTCCTCTTGGGAGAC
>CAFUXE010000391.1:603181-640806 GCA_903364295.1 Serranus cabrilla | reverse complement strand
AGAGGCAAAATGCGTCTAAACTGACCTCTTGGGAGACAAAACGCGCCTAAACTGCCCTCTTTGGAGACAACAACACACCAAAACTGCCTTCTTGGGAGACAAAAACGTGCCTAAAGGTGCCCTTTTTTTTCTTTTGGTCCCTGCCCTTTAAAAAGTCTGTGCACGCCACTGTCCAAGACTTTAATAATAAGCATCTGCTGACCTTAAGCGTGCCATGAGTGATGTTGTTGATGTCCATGGAGAGGACGTGGTCTTTGCAGCCCACATACATCCTGTCCTGGTCTTCGTCCATCTGCAGGATCCGGTAGTCCATGGCCTTTTCTGATATACTGTAGTGCTCAAAGGACGGGGAGGCCTGCAGGTCTAAGAGACACGGAGAGAAAGAAAAAAGAATCAGGAAAACATACAAATAGCTTGTTTCCACACTGAGAAGTCTTCTCCCTTTTTCTGCTAAATTAAACTCAAGAGAAAAACCTACATACGAGCCCACATTAATCTCTCTCTGATCAAAACAACATCTCCAAATTAGGTCTCTGAGCAGGAGCCTGCGGGCTTTAAGAGAGATCTCTAAAGAAAACGTAGGATTCGGATGCTGCTCTTTAAACGTGTCAGCTCCCTGTTTCACTTTCATACTGAAGAGCTTTTATCAAAACCTCAAGATTGTTGAAGAGACATGAAAGTTTGCATTGAAACCCTGAAAGGACTGCCTCAGTAAAATTGACATTGTCATTTCTCCTCCTGCAGTAGAAACTGTGGTATGAAAACATGTTCCCTCGCTGAGGGAATCCAAGGACAAGAACATTTTGTGCATTTGAAAGCTAAATGCAACAATCTGGTGCACTTTGATAGTAAAATTAAGAGGCCAGATGTATGAAGAACGCTCTTGTAAACAATTTAATCATACACACATTGGTTGTATAGATATAAATGGTGAAATATTACTCAAATTGGTCGTTATTGGTGGTATCAACAAACGTTTGTCTGCCCCTGAATTAAATCCCCCAAGCAAAAGCATGAACTGCTGAGAAATATAAAATATGTTCATGTAAATTTGAGACATACTTAATTAATGGGAAATACTGGATAAGTCGTTAAAAAGAAGACGAGATGTGTTTCTCACTTGGATGATTAGAAATCTTATTTTTGTTTTTACAGCATCCCAAATTCTTGTTGAATCAGGTTTTATTAGGATTATTTGATCATTTTTTTCTGTCGTTTTTGGAGAAACTTCATTGCTTATTGGTGGGTTTTTTTTGTTTAAATGAGATATAAGTGACAAAATTATGGAAAATTCTTCCTGTTCCTTGACTCAGAATTAATTTTCTGAAGTACTCCGAATTATCAACATTATTTTTAATGGCAGCGACACTTGAAGATTGATTTGCGGTTCGAGACACTTCACTTCAACTTTCATCCAGTCAATTAAAGAGCAGCCGTGAATGCCGAGTACGTGTTCGAGGAGATACAGTATATAAAGTCTTCCTGCAGAGTCTCTCCCACTCATTAAAAGCACACATTGTTCACACGCCGAGTAAACATTCTCAGTTATTTTCAGCCTATTTGCTCCAGAGATAGAGGACTCTCAACCATACCATCAAAGGCCTTTACTGTCGAAGCCAAACTCATGCATATTTATCACTTTTTCAATCTGTGCTGAGAGCAGGGGGTGCATGCATGTAGATCTACACCCTCCATTTCCTCCACTCCATTGACCCTCTCTCAGCTCTTTGTATTCCCTCCTCTAATCAACAAACAGGTTGCCTGTGCTTTCCTTCTCTGCCTTGGGCTAAAGTCACATTTTCATCATTGTGTGACATACGCTTTTTGTGGCTGGGGCCTTTTATCTCCAGGGAAAGTGGCACCCCTCACTCTGATCACAGGCTGTTGTTTGGGGGGCGTTCGCCTCGTAAAGATTGGAGTGTTTAACTTTAAATAAAGACGAGTTAACCACTTCAGTCACAGGAGAGTTTCCCACGATTCCCGACTCTCCACATCCATGTTTACCTACTTTGCCTTTTATGGTTAATGTCTTGAAGGGGGATATTTTTGAGCATTATATCATCCGAGGCTCCTAATGAAGAACATACACATGAATACGACTCTGTTTTTACCTGCCAGGAACAAAATTAAAGGTGAATACAGTACGTGTGTTTCATAAAGACATAGAAAAAAGAGATCTCATGCTTCAAAGCTGAGGAGATAGCATCACAGAGACAATATTTTCCTAACGCTGAAAAGGTTTTAGATGTTACTCGCCTTCCTCTGCCAGAGTGCGAGCCACCAAGGGTGAAAGACTTACAAACAGCTAATTAAAACCATGCAGGACTGTAAAATCTGCCAGAAAAAAAATCATTTTCATACATCTTCTCAAAATACGTTCTTGGAGGTGGTTCAGAAAAAACCTTTTAGACCACAACACTGTAACACTTGGAGGTAAATCTTAATTTAAACACTCTTCTCGCTGATTTTCCTGGGGCTTAAAGATGGCAGCTGTCATTAAAACATACAGCTGTTTATAATGGACGGTTTGAGCACGAGTTTTACAATCGTACATTATAGCCTTTACAGGCTCAGTGGTTCAGTTAAACCTCAGTGGGTAAAAGCCAAAAAACCACAGCTTTTTTAAAAATGTGTAAGATTGGGGTGAAGAAAAAGGCAAGAGGTGAAAGAAGAGGTATCCGCTAAGCATTCTTCCTCTAACTACAAAAAAAGTCACTTTATTGGGCATAAACACTAGCTTTCTGTGGCAAACACAGACTACAGTGAGGTGATTAAATGGTTAACTAGACGGTAATGAGGCTCTATATCTATCAACAGTCACTCTTTGGAAATGAAGTCGTGAGAAGGATCTGAAAACTTGCTAAATCCAGCATGAGAGTTGGCAAGTTGGCAACTGTTAAAGTTGGACAAAGCTGAAACTAGCTAACAGCTTAGCGTTAGCTCAGTTAGAAGAATCTGTAAAGCTTACATGATTTTTCATAATTACAAGCTTTTTCTGAAGCTTTTCAGTGCAGCTTACAGTTTTTAATCAGCTGTTTGCTCATTGAGCCTCTCAAATGAGGAGCTCTAAAATTGAGCTAGCTTAGCTGAAGCTTTGTTTGCTAGTTTTATAAGTTAATGTTTTGTATGCCAAACGACTATTTCCAAGAAATAAAATCACTAGAGGAGTCTGAAAATTTGCCAAATCTTGCATTAAAGTTATAAGGTTAGCAACACTGCTGCTGTCTACTGTTTTAGTTAGCTAAAACTGTAATTAGCTAACAGCTTAGCATTAGCTCAGTTAGAAAAAATGTATAGCTTACATGATTTTGAGTATTTTGACCCCCCAATTACAAGCTTTTTCTGAAGTTTTTCAGTGCAATGAAACTTGTTGAATGTTATGATAGGATAGATTGGGTAAGTCAGTTTATGAGAAGATTTACGAAGCATTTTAAGGCAACATTCCTTTGTTAGGTTTCAGGACATAAAAGTCATTGTTTTACAATGTAAATCTCCTGTGAGCTGATTAGAGTTAGATAAGGGCACAGAGCTATTCCAGGACCAACACACATCTGCATAAACACCATAAATTCTATGCACACATGCACAATTATTCAACATTACATTACTACTATCAAAAACTTTTGATAGTAGTTTTCTATTCAAGTCTGTTTGATTTGTGTTATGTAGGCCTTTAACCCTGACCCCCACTGTTTAATGGCTGAAACATTATGGTACACTCCTGTCTATTTAGCTCTCTTATGACAGCATCCCTCCAGAACATTCCACAAGGGGAACACATTGTTCAGAGGGGTGTGGTGCACGGGGAAATAACTGTTGGATATTATGGTGAACTCTGTATTGTTTTCTCAGTAGGGGGAAATCGGAGACTTTCATTTTTCCGTGAGGGTGGAAGGCCTTCAGCCGGTGCTGTGATGGGACCCAGCAGGGGTGTGTCACATGGATCATGCTTATCCACTGGAGGGACAAACCGAAACCCTCTGGAGCCCACATACCACTGGATCTAGTATCTTCTCCGGTGCTCTGCTTTCAATCTCATACAAACATATGAGTCATGCCTGCACTGCTGCAGCATTGTAGACCAACATCAAAAGTTCACATTGCCAGATGGTGCACCTGCTCTGAACAATCGTCAAGGTTTTTCAGAGTCATTCAATATATGCACTGGGACCATGTGTTTACAGAATCAATGCCAGCTCATAACCTTCGTATGAGGTCTTTGTGGACTGAAATTGCTACGAGTGTTTGGTCCAAATTCATCCCATCAGTGGCGCCTTATTAAGTGTTTTGGCACCACAACATCACAGTTTGCACGTATTACCACAGCTAGATGTCAGGAGTGACAATTGAACAAAACAAAACAAAAGCTAAAACACCATTGTTTTTTTTGTTTTTTCTTCGTATTTATGCTGAAGAAATCCTCTGGACCACATGTAGTCTGTTAAGAGTTTATGTGCATTCCTCCTTGTTGAGATCACACAACTTCCTGAAAGTGAAGCTTTTCAAAAGTGTTTGTTGACATCATTACTCAGGCAGCTTCGTGTGGACAGTGTGGCTTTGGGGATGCAGATTTAAGCATTTTGTGGACGCTGGATGACACAACAATAGAGTATAGAATAAGAAGCCGGTCCTGCTTCGTGACAAGAAAAAGTTTTGTTTTCATGGAGGATATTTTGTGCAGAAAAACAAAGGTGGGGACACTGCATACTGGATAGTAGGATCGGGAAAAGCTGAGGTAGTGTGAGTGATGAAATGTCTTGTGTGCTTCACTGCAGGTGGGGAGAGAAAGAAAGAGAGAGGAAGCAGGGTTCGAGCACTGACAGTTGGTGGGTTTTCTATTATGTATGTGGGCAGGTGGGCCTTACACCTCCCTGTGGACTTCACAGCGGTCCCCAGTGTCCTGCCTTTGACTTTGAGCTTTGACCCGTAGTGCCCCATTGGTCAGACGGCAGACGAATGATACAAAGCACCCTAATCCATGAGATGGACAGTGGGGTTAGCGGAAAAGGCAAGGTGGCGACCGGAGAGCTGAGACTTTCCCTCTTTGATGTGTTTTTTTTTGGTGTGAAGTGGTCAAGCGGAAGCAGCACAAAAGCCTTTTGTTGGGCTGAGAAACGACAGCGGTCATTCAATATTAAACAGCAGGTTGCTTTCTTTGCTGCAGAGGAGATCCTATTAGCTGAAAACTCTCCACCTCGTATGCTGGAGGAAGGGCGGTGATGCAAATGAATAAAAAAGAGCAAGTAGATGAAAGTTTGAAACAATAAGTTGACTGAAATCCCCAGTTATTAGAATAATGTATTAATTATTTAAAGGGGTACTCCTGCAATTTCATGCTGCATAAGTTGGGGAAGCTGTGAGAGGCAGATGTAAAAAGAACTCTAAAGATATTTTGAGATACCTTAACTTTCTGTCTCCTGTGTAGGTCAAGCTCCCAAAATAATGGATCCTACAGTACTTGAGTAAATGTACTTAGTTACATTCCACCACTGCCAACTGAGTCTTTTATTAGACTGGTCACTGTAGGTTTTCCATTCTCCAAATCCTAGATTGAAACAGAATTTAATGGTCATGATTCTAATCAAAATTTGATTTATACCTGCCACATTTTTTAAATACTTACATGGTCACATGTTTTGAAATAAGCCCCACTCCCCCATCCCCTTTTAATAAATAAACAATAAACTGTTAAACAACAAAAAGAGGAGCTAGAAGGGTCCTTGTAGAAAGGAACTTCACCTGAATGCACCATGAAGTCCCTGTTGGTGCACACATGCTTTGCTACAATGGCCGACAAAGGCATGTGTGCTACTATGGCCAGAAACATTTCCATTTTGGGACGCAGTATTAGCCGCCGTACTAGCAGTGTCTAAAACTCCTGCAGCTTTTCTGTTAACTACACATGTTTTTTACTTATGTAGACGGCAAAAATGTTCCACTTCAGAGAGGCATACAGCTTTTTATTTCACCACAACTGAAAGCTTTTTTTTAATCCTTTTCCAATTTTTGAATTAAAACAATAACACCCCTTAGGCTTTCTTTTGAAAACGTCAGGTCTCAAGCCCAATCCACTCATCTTTTCACTACATTAGGCATTTAATGGAGTAAATTATTGAGTGGTTAATCACCAATAACAAGCTGCAGCCCTCGGTCACAGTCAGATATGCAGAGGTGGTGTGACTGGTGGCCTTATGTGTGCACATCATCTTTTAACGTGTTTGTCATGCCAAGTGATTCCAGACAGCATCCTTTTTGGATTCTTCAAAATTAAATGCAGCCCTTTGGTTCAGACGGCAGGCCGCACTTTTGTTTGTGCTGTCACTGCAGCCTTGAAGAACAGATATCTGAAGAAACTACGAGCTGTGATCACTGTGGCGGGTAATTCAGCTTTCTGTTAACCAAAGGAGAATTGATTGTACATGGGCACCGGCTCGAGGGTAATAACCAGCAGAGGCAACAAGCCACAGAGACTTACAGAGTAAAAAAACATGCTCTTTTATGTAATTGTGGTGAAAAGTCAAGTAGAAATAGAAAAGAAAGGGACCTGCTTTTGTGCCCCTGTTTGAACGGCAGCAATTAAAGTGCACAGGAGATTGCAGCAGTCAATTTGGTGATTTCTTTTTCCTGTTGTGATTATATAGCCAGGAGAGGAAAGGCAACAACCACAAGGGAGCGTCACTCAGGTTTTCAACCCGTAAGACTTTCTGGCAGACATGGTTATTTGATCACGCAAACAATTTTGGAGGCAGAGTTTTACAGCAATGCCTCCCGCAGTAAACAATGCTGCCATGGTTCTGGTTTGGGATGTCCGTACAAGGAGAGGTTTGTTGTAATGCAGCATCGTAAAGATCGGAGATTCACTGTCGCTGGAAAGTATGTGGGATCTTTATGAGAGAGGCAACTGTAGTTCTGGACCGCCCAGGACTGAGGTTTGTGGAACTGGTGCCAACTGAGCTGAGCTGGTGTCACTTCAGCCTTTGGGCTCTTCTTCCAGTTTGATGGGAGATAACAAAAGGGTGAAGAACAAACTGGAACAGCGTGGCATCGAGAAAAGTGCTCCACAGATGTGGAATTATGAGATCCACCTCGTGAAAATCCATCTGCAGAGACTTTTCTGTCGACATAAAAAGGCGATAAAATCAGCAGGAGGCAACAATATGGTATTATTTTGTCGGAACATTAGCTCAGCGCTTGTGAAGCAGGGATGAGCAGCTCTAAACAAATTGACTGGGTGTCTGGAGTGTTGGGTTTTTTGATTAACACCAGTGTCTGAACACAAGCCAAAGGGTCCCTGCAACTAATTAACACTTCAGGTTGGACAGCGGACCAATTACAGACCAACCTCGCTGTCTCCCATGCAAATGCAGCCATCATCAATTGGCTTTGTACCTGAAAGGCCAGCATGAATAAATTAACTCCAATGCTAATGAGGCATGCTTTCCATTCAGTTCAAGGAAAACCTGCGCTGTGGTTGTCAGGGGCAGCTGGTGGGAGGACCCCAGTCACCCGTCTTGATAAATATTGGAGCAGGGGCTTGCACCGCCCCTTTGCAATTCATCTCTCCTCACAAGATGGAGTGGGTTTCATCACGGAGGGCTGACTTCAAACCTGGTGCCAAATACCATTGGTCTTTGTCTGGACAAGAGCTCTTCTGGTTCAGTTCTGGATGGCTGCACTTACCTAACACAGTGCTGGCCCACTCACACATACTGCGCCAGTGAAAGACTTTATCCTGGCAACTGACAGGCCTCTCTAGAGATAAGTAATGGCTGCTGTGGCTGTCCATTCTCCTCTGGGACCAGCCTGATGGTATACAGTAATGACTGGTGGCGTATACATACAGCAGAGGGGAAGTTAAGGTGTGGAGACCACCCAGGACGCCTGGAAGACGGCGTCGTCCGATTGTCTGTCCAACAGACATACCCCACATTCTCAGGCAGGCTGAGCTCAGCACTCAAAATGCAAACCGCATGCACAAACTTACAGTACTGCAGCTACTTGTCGTGGACAGAAGCCAGCTTTGACTTTATATCTACTGCGTCTCATTAATTTTCTGATTGTTGTCTGTCGCCAATTATCTATAACCAGACATTCGTAATGGGAGTCATATGGCTGGACAGAATGCCTGAGCTCTTATGTATCCCTTCTCTCACTTTGGCTTCCCAACCCAGACGCCACATCTAAATATGACATGCGAGCCCGGAGTGTATTTTCTCCCTGGGCTAAGTGTGTGTGTTTGTGCCGAGTGATGTTATGCAGCACCAGTGTCAACTGCTGGTTCCTCTGCACGGCTGACCTGCTAAAGCGTTGGCTAATATTCCCTGTAAGAGCCGAAACTTGAGCTGACAACCTGTCCATCAGGCTGCCGCTGCAGCCAGCTAGTTTGCGTTCCCAATGCTCCAATTAGCACCTGGCCTCTCCTTCACATGTCACCGGCGACCGACTCGTACCAGCAGCCTCTTAGCTGTGACCTCTCACCTGCCCACACCAGGAGCCTCTAGTTACCGCTCACCTCCAGCAGACAGTAAATCTTTGTGATTTTACTGTCAGGGAGGCTCTCGCCCAGAGTGAGGGGAGGCTTGCAGGAGATACGGGTCAGTGAATTCTCAGAGTTGATGTGTTTACTAGTCACACAGGACTGCCAAGAGAAAAAGGAAAAAGCCCAACCAGGTGGGACTCCTCGCTGCTGTCTTCAAGGCTGAAACTGTCGAAAAAGCTATATTTCCTCAGTGACATGATGTTGCTAAAGGTCGAGGGGTTGTTTCTGTTGTGTTGAGGGAAGGTAAAGTTTTGCTGTGGGGGAAACAATGACAAATGCACCTGTTAAAGCTTGTGGAGGCTCCAGGAAAAGGTTGTTTACATTTCTTTTTGATCCTGGTGCTTAAAGCAGAATTCCATTCAAGTCATAAAAGATTCCCAGTAATGGAAAAGGCATGTGTTAAGCCTTAATCCAGAGATAATGAATACCTGTTTTTTTCACCTTTAAGCGTCAATGTGCAGCAATCGTACATGCAGCAAAAACGAACCTAATTTCCGGCTTTTCCATACATTTATTTACTGTTTAAACTGTCTTTTATAACAGCTTACCAAGAAGTTTTTTGCCCTAAAACTAAGTCAGTGGTTTTGTAGCATAAATTAACAGAAACTGCAGCCTTTATTTATAACCATGAACCGTTTGTTTATGAATAATGACGTGTGTGCTATTTTTATAACATTCTGCTGCACCGCAAGCCGCTTTTTTCCGTTATTGGTGGTATTGACAAACAGTTTATTCTGTCATTTATGTTGGAGATCTTGTTGCTTAAAAGTTAAGCACTGCTCAGCAGAGAAAAGCTCCAATATCAGAGTTATTACTTACTGATTCATTTACCCAAGCTTACAAAATACACCACACAAACACAGCAAAAGTACAAAGAAAAGTGCACAAATTTGATAAGAATAGATGATTGATTTGTGATAATGCAAATCTCAGACTCAAGGATTTTCCAGTCGACCTTGGCTATCCTTAAAGCGATACAGTCTCTGTTCCTATTGATGGCTATTGATTACCTTTCAACGTGTTTCGGGGGAGGAATAATAAAACATTCAACGGGGCGAGCAAGGTCAGATGCAGGAATGGCTAAACAGTGAGAGACGGGCGGAGAAAGACAGGCTGACAGAGGAGCTGTCAGACATCTCAAACGCTGTCAGCCCCGAGGCGGAGCGAGCTGGAGCTCACCGCACTCGCCTTCCCCTCCTGCAGAAAGAGTCCGTGCTGCAACTCAGGCAATTAGATGGACGTCTCAGGACAGGAGTCTGGGGGACATGCATGCACACACACAAAGAAATAGCTCTCTTCATGCCATGAATACGGGAGTCATCAGGCTCTGAGAACACACGCACCGCTAACCTATAGCTATTTGTAGCATGTCTCCGTATGCCCTTGTCGACAGACTTGACAGGCCTATGGTTTGGGCTGCTAGGAATTCCCTATAATCACAGAGCATCACTGATTTTACTTCACAGGCTTAATCATACTCACCACAGGAAAGTGGAGATGCTAATGTGCAGGTTTAATGTGAAACAGAGACAGGATGCAAAGAATGAGCCTTCAGGCACAGACACAGACGTCCCGGCCTGCTGCTGGCTACTTGTCAGCATCGACCTTTGACATTTCGACCCTCTGACCCCAAAAAGACGACACGGCCTTCGCCCTTCCAAATCTGGTGTCTGTGTTGCCGGATGATAATGAGCTTCATTTAACGGTCCGCTTAAAGATATTTCCATAAAATCCTTTACAAATCGAACTGATTATCATGAGCAGTTAAACCCTGTGTGTCAGATAATTCTGTCTCCCATTCATATCGGATTAAATCTGACACATTACTCTGCGAGAGGTTAAAGTCATATAGGCTCAGGATACCCAGGCAGATCTTAGATTCATTCAGAAAACACAATACTATCAGATTAACCCTTTGAAACCCATTAAGACCCGTTTCTGTCTATTTTTAGGTGGTGCAGGCGGTTTTTAGGGGAGGTAGTTTTTCATGTCATAAAATTTTTCTGGCCGTAAATCTGTGAGAAACATTGTGTTTTGGTGAAGCACCTGGCCAAATGTACAGAATATGTGTGTGTAAGTGCTGATGGTCAATCTCAAACTCAACTATGTCTCACAAGTCACATTTGTGACACAGATGGTGCCAACTTTAACCATTTTTGACCAGCGGAGAACTGGTAAAGAAAATTGTTAAAATGTCTCCAAAACAGACAACAAAACCTTGAAAAACACCATAAAAATGATGGTATCAATAACTTCTGGTATTTGGAGATTTCTGCAAGAATTTGAATTTCTGCAATTGTAATGCGAGGACTCATGTTTCCAATGAGAGTCAATTTATGCAATGCCAACACTCTTTAGGGAACTCAGTGTGCAGAAAGGCAAAAAATAACAGATTTTTACTGCATTGCTTTTCTCCAAAATGCATGGGAAAAACACAAGGTGGGCATGTCTATAAAGGGAGACATGTGGGTGCCCATTGAACCCATTTTCAATCAGATATCTTGATGTCAGAGGTCAAGGGACCCGTTTGAAAATGATCATGGCAGACTTTCCCTCACCAAAATGTAGCCAAACTTTAGGGCATTATTCAAGACAAACTGAGCCTACTGCAGACTAAGACTGGTGGCGGTTCCATAAGTCTAAAAACGGTTAATAAAAGCCTTTAAAAAGATCTTAAAATAGTCCTGGTTTTCATGGGCTTCAAGTATTTGAGGTATTTACTTCCCAGAACATCTTTAAGATTTCCTTTCATAACCTGCAGAGCTGGAGATCCTCATGCTCTCACCGTGATTCAGCAGCAGGTTTTTTGCCACTGAAATGCAATAAAGCCTGAGGAATGCACATCCAGGCACTTAACCACGGACAAACACGCACTCTTTCTCCAAAAGAGCAACACGCTTCTGCAAACCCTCCACAGAGTAAACATCCTCACCAGACTGACACCCACCTGCAGTGTGTATGAGCGCCATCATCGCGGTATGAATAATGGGGGGTGAGTGGAGGCAGTAATGAGGCATGATAAAAGTGAGGAGTAATTTGTGGAGGCGGAGGGATCGGGTGTATCCGCTCCCTGACGCCTGGTTCCTGATCTCTGCGCCTGGTTCTGTTCACTGAAGAAAGCGCTCATTAAACTACAGAATCCATATTAATCAACCTTTCCGATGTGTGTGCAAAATCTACATTATGGCACACAAAAGCACGCTTCACTTTCAAATAAACATCTTTGATGACTTGACATACAGACTGTATGAGCTTCTAAGTTAATACAGAGCAGGGTGAGAGCGCTGATGAGGGTAAATGATCCTGATCGTAAACACAGACCTCTGCTCCAGCTGCCAAACCAAGGAATAAATGAGACTGAAGTTTGGATCTCACCATTCCTGGAATGGCAATCGGGCCACAGTGAAACCAAACCGTGATACAGTAGCAGAACTAATAAGCAGATTAAAGGTGCTGTGTTTCTCAGTATTAGTTTTGAACAAATTCTTCCAGTAAAAGGCAAACGAAAGCAATGTGAGTGATAAAAGAACATGATAATAGAGCAACAGTAAAGTGCACATTTATTTATTATCTTGTCTGTGCAAGTTTGACATAGTTTGAAACAATTACAGTCCTTAATTGCAATTTCAGGCTTAACGGGAACACCAAAATTCGATAAAACTTTCCAAAATGCTCATAAAAGTTTGGGTTTTTTTCGCGATTTTTCGAGACGAAACGCCTTGTCTGAATAAGTTCTGATGTAGCGAACATTTAACTCAAAGCTGACATGAAAGAACAACTATAAGCTGCCTGATTTGATCCAATTCCTGAAAACTTCTCTCCATTTTCTCTTGTTGGTGGCCAAAATTTGCCGCATTAGCAAACTCTTTTTTGTTGTCATTCTTTCTCTACTAGTTCTTCTACTGTTTACTGACAACTTAGCCTACAGCAACACATCACACTGCCATCTACTGACCAAAGTAAGTTAATGCAGCTTTGTTTATTTGCTCTAAACCAGCTGATGGAAACGTCTCAAATTCTCAAAATTCAAAATTTGCTTCGACTTTAATAGAATCGCTGCTATGTCTAAAATTAACAGCAAACACACAAGATTTATTTGTGTTTTTTAAGCTGGAACATTTTCACAACTAGTGCCAATACCGTGCATGAGTTTTGGTACCGACAGAAAACAAACATAGTTTTCAAATTCCTACATTTTGAGGAAACAGAGCATGGGTATCACCAACTTTTTTCACTTAAAGAAGCCAAAATTGTCTTAACACACACATGCATGAAAGAACGACCCAAAGAAAACTAGTCAAAAAACTGTTGATGTGACTCTAAAAAAACAAATCTCTGCTGCAGACATCAATCATAAAGTTTTTACATTTCTGTGCAGAGTTAAGGTGAAACATCGTGTTTGTGTTTCAGCCTCATTCTGACAGCAAATACATCAACACGGGCCAAAATAAACACAGAGAAGACAAGAGATATTTAAAGCAAATGCTGAGGAGTAATTACTGCATCTTTTATCACGGCAGGAATCCCTAAATAGTTTTGCCGTGTGGGAGGGGGGGCTGTGTTTATTATCCGAGGCACGGAAGAGAAAGGCGCTGCTGGAGGGTTTATTATTTGGGTTAGCTGCATTTTTCACTGTTTATTATGCGGTTTTAATTGTGGTCTGGCTGCGTTCGCCTGAGGAGCGCAAGAGTAAGCAGAGCGAGCGAGAGAGGAATGTCAGAGACAGCAACTTCTCTGCAGGACGCCAGGCTACGCCGGGAGTCCCGTGAACCTGCTTTGCCCCTGGATTGGGTTTCAGCAGCGACACGAGGAGGAAATCCAAGCGTCCAGATCTTCATACGACCTGAACGTCTCACTCACTGGTTTATTTTCTTGATTCGGTTTGTTCCAGCTTGTAATAATTAACAGGTCTTCACGTCTGGGAGAAGAAGAATCCGGACTAACCTTTTGGCCACCCAGCAGGTGCCAAACCACCTGCGCCTTCTCCCCTTGTTCCAGTCGTCTCCTACGACTCTTCATTCATCTCTCTGACTGCTCTGGATGGAGCCCAGACTCCTTGGATTCTTCTCTTAGTGAGGTCTTCCAATGAGCCTCCACCTCGGGCCCTAAACGTCTCCCTACATCTGTTGCCGAACTTTCCCCCCCGCAGCCAAGAAGGAGACGTGACCCTCATCCTCCTCAGTTCAAAATGATTTCTCACTCAAAAACAAAAGGTGCATGTCCTCAAAGCTCCCGGGGTTTTAAGCTTAAGTGGTAAATCAAAGCTGGGCCGTAAATTTGCACCTAAAGTTGATGGCTTAGCTTTAAACAAACATCCTCCTCTTTTCCAATAATTCACCTAAATTAATGAGACTGGTCTTTCCTCAAAAACAGCAATATAAGGTTTGTTCAGGCAGCAAAATACGACTCATATTTGTGTTTTAGGCTGTCCTCCGCCGCCATCTTGCTGACTATGATTGACGGTGATGTGGAGTTTGAATGGCGGATGTCAGGGGAGTAAGCTGAAGGAGGTGGATGGGTCAAATAAACTGCGGACGTTCACCCAGGAGAACGGGGTTTGTGTCTGTTTGTGTTTTTCTTTTTAAGTATCTAAACGTTTTTACGCAACTTCTATGGCTCACGGTTTGTGAATCAAATTTTTTGACGTAACTTACTTTTTTTACGCAACTTCGGTGGCCCCCAGTTTGTTCATCACATTTAGTTTTTTATGTTACTTACGTTTCATTAAGTATCTTACGTTATTTATGTAACTTATATGGCTCACGGTTTGTGAATCAAGTTTTTGAATGTAATTGATTTTTGTTACGTAACTTTCGTGGCTCACATCCCCCTCGTAACTACCTCATTTCCAGCATTTACGAACATTTATTAACTTTAGTTTTTTTGCCCTAAACCTGGGTCAGTGGTCTGTGGCATAATTTCACCGAAACTGCAGCCTTTATTACAACCACAAACCGTACGTGTATTTATAATGGCGTGCGTGCTATTTTTAGAGTTCTTTGCTGTACCGTGAGCTGCTAAATACTCATATGTGTAGTTATGGGTGGTATTGACGAACGGTCTTTTCTGTCATTTAGGTTGGAGATCTTGTTGAAATGCATCCAAGGGTTATTTTAGGAGAGTGAACACACACACTGGCCTCATCATGCAGATAAACACTCATTAGGAATAAAGTCCAGAGCCTCTTAAAGACCTCGAGCTCTGCAAAGTCTCCATTTATGGTCCTCCCTGCGGCGGACACAGAGTAACACAAATCAAACGTAATCCGGACTGTGAAAGGGAATCGAGCGCTCCAGGATTACAAGGATTGGCTCAGTATCAGCACGGCCACCTCTGACCTTTTAAGCTGGCTATTTGGAAACACTGGAGGTGCGAGAAGTCCGTGAATAATGTGAAGTGAATGGTCAAAATCAAAGATACTTAAAGTGATCGTTCTCCTCCGTATCCAGGCATTAGTTTTGCCTTTTTTTTGCTGTCAGATTCAACATTTTAGACAATATGCAGAGCAGAAACAGACCGAGGGCTGGTTCATGTTTTTGGAATGAATCAGAGAAAGCACGAAAAGGAAAGAGTGAAAGATATAAGGGATGAATCCGAACAAATGGGGAAAAGATGGGAAAAACAAGTTTCATCTGAGGAGGAAAGAAAACACCTGCTTCACATGTAAGGCTTTATCACCCGTCTGAGAGCAGAAACCCTGGTGACGGACAGCCTCAGCTGCTCCGTGCCGCCTAATCCGCAGCGAGAGAGGTAGTGAAAGGTGATCAAACGTCTCCTTCAGCCCCTGCACACTAACCAAAAGGTTACTGCAGCGCTCAGAGCTCGGGGGCTCCGGTGATCGGCCGGCTCGTCTGCACTGACTCACACAGGCACGCACAGTCTGCAGTGCACTCTCATTTCCAGCCGGCATCAAAAATTCATAAAATAATCTATGTCAAAGAAATTAAATAAAACAAGAGAAACCAAGAGGCAGCAACAATGCCCACAGGCCCCGCAGCATGAAGGAGCGTGATTAAAGTTTAACCAGGAACAGATTGAGGGGAGGTCAGACCAGCCGTCCCACCTCCTGCTGAGGTTTCTCAGACACACAGCAGGACAACGGACGGTCCGAGCAGAGACACTATCAAAGATTAATCCGATCCAAAACAACACAATAGTTGCATAACATCTGCAAAGTCGAGGTAAGTCGTGTTTTATAGCCCAAAGCTCGTCTTGATCAACAACCATTTGTTCAGCATTAGCACACATGGCTTTATTACATCTGCAGGGAAACAACTAATTCCAAGTTGTTGGTTTTTCGGGGAGCATGTTTTTATATTTGTTCTTACCTTCAAAGGAGAGGAAGACTCTTGGCAGCGGCTGTGGGAGGCTGCAGACCCCCGTGGAGAGGAGAGAGAGAGCCAGGAGCGCCACAGCTAACACCAGAGGTGGCCTGGCCAACCCCTCCGGCCTGCCCATGACCGCAGCGCTCAGGACCCCCGGCCTGTCCGCTCTGCCTGCTGGAGGTGTTTGAGAGAGAAAAAAACATTAAATATTATGAGTTTTAACTTGTTTTTTTGACTGAAAAACATGCACTTGTTTTTATTCCCTATTCCCAACAAACTTCTGTGTCTTCTGCTGGAAATATAATCACTGCAGAGAAGATTTCTTGAAAGAAACCTAGCTTAAATCTGCCTTGAATGCAGTCTAAGGTAAGCTTAGGCCCAAATTAGTTGTTTTTTGAGCAAGTTAACATGTACCTTTTTTCTTATACATTTTTTATGGTTTGATTCTGGCATTTTGGCCACCAGCATCTTGGTTTTTGGAGCCAGATTTGACTTAAGGTATTGGCTAATGCTAGTGCTAGCTAACTAGCTTGGTTAGCAAAGTGGAGTCATAATTCAAAATGAACAGCCAACTCCTTAAAGTGTCTTTTCATACAACAACTTAACTGGACAATAATTTTTTAGGTGACTAAGTTGTTGAGTTAACTTTGATGAACTGAAAACCTGACGCCCTGAAGCACAACATCTTTTAATGTCGATAATAATCCAAATGGGATCATAATTTACCAAATAAACATCATTCTGTATTTAAGAACACTTGAAACTAGCGACTGAGACCATAAACTCACCAAGAGAATGTTTACTGAGGTAATAAATCAACTGAGAAGTGGGGTAATTTTCTCATACCCTTCTATACAATCGACCAGTGGAGTCTCCCCCTGCTGGCCATTAGAAAGAATACAAGTTTGAAGCATCATTGGCTTCATTTTTAGCCTGGAAGTTGCCCTTTAGTTGAAATATAGCAATTTAAAGTGCTATAAATGGACTTTTTGGGGCTTTTTTTATGCTGAATTTTCTGTGGGGTTAATGTTGCAGAAAACACTTTCTGAACTAAAATCATTGACGTTTCAACCAAATTTAACCCAATAAAATATGCATGATTTGAATGTTTCAGATCTGTGTCATCTAGTGGTGATATTATAAAAGTTTGAGGGAAGAAAGTGACAAAAAGACGCGATTTTGACCTAGAAAAAGAAAAGTACCATTGAAATTATTAAAAGTATTATATCATTTCAGTAAAGTTCCACAAACAAGGCTTACCAGGAGCCGTAGTTTTACTTAAACATACAGTTCAACCGTCAGTCTGTCAGGTTCAGAAATGCTGACGTACAACACAAACTACACTGAACGAAAACATGGATGAGAGCACAACATGTCAGTTAAATCCCATCACTAAGGCGACTATATCCTTGCAGATGTACGCCTCTTAAATATGGATGAGTTAAATCTGCACAAAAGAGCTGCTGGAGCTTCTCCCCTCAGCCTGCTCTCTCTTGTTCCGTTTCCATAACAGGACAAGAGCAGCTCAATAATTGATGGAGGCAGGTACTGTACTGCCTGCGGGACACCAACTCCTGCAATGCAAAACTCCACTGCTGGAGAAAAGACTTGGCCATTTTAAGCACCCAAACTGGCTGTTACACTACCTGCAAACACACTGCACGAGCTGCAGAGAAAGTCCCTTTTACATGCTCAAAGAAAACACAAGGGGCGGCGGATCTCTGCTCTCATGGCTTATGGATGTGCGGTGAAATATTGATGTCCAGGAGATAGAGAAAGCTGAGTGATTGCTATGAAATTTTCAGTTTGGGGTGTAGTGTACAAATAGGTTGAGATGAGGGTGTGTGTGGTGGAGTGAAGCGTGACTGATGCTGGAATTCTGCAGTTCAGGTGCATAAGGATAACAGATGGAAAACTGCACAGGAATGAGAACTCTTTGGCTGCACTGGAGATATAAAACAGCATGGGGTTTATCCACCCGGCCGCTACACTGCAGCCCCTCTGCTGCTGCTGCATCATCCACACACACACACACACACACACACACACACACCCTCCCCAAGAGCATGCTCCAGCTCGGGCGTTTCCAGGAGGATCACTCTGACCCCGTCCTGCTCCAGATTGTGCAACCATTGTTCAAGAATTCACCCAAATTACAAACATTTGAATTTCCTCCCCTTACATGTCAAATCATTTTGGTTTCAATTTCTAAAGTTTGACATGAGTACAATAGGAAAATGGGATTGGCAGTGTTAAGCCTCGAGTCACTTTCAAGTCTCTGAAAGTTAAACCAAGAACATGGTATTTTCTTTCAAAACAGTGTTAATCTCTGAGGTAAACTTCTCGGAATGTATAATCACATTTTAAAAGTATGGAGACACGCAAAAACCCTCTGGACTCAGGACGTAACCAGGTCAGAATTTGAGACTTTAAAGTTTTGCTTTCTCCTGTCTCAGCAGGTCGGGTCTCATGTCCAAGTCGACAGATTTGGGAATAAGAAGAAGTTGTTTGGTGCAAAATAGTTTAACTGCAAACAGCTCATGTTCCCAATAACTGGGACCTTAATTTGTGGACACATGTTGGTTATTCTATATAAAAAATTGTTTCTAAATGCTGTGAGATCCACAAACAGAAAACTTTCCGAGGTGAAAAAATGCTGATTTATTTTCCTACATTTGGATTTTTTTCCCGATGTGATCAGTGGATAATCAATCAAATAGTTGTTGGATTATTTTTAAAAGACTTCTCAAAATTTTTAACTGTTGCTAAACCCTGTATTTGTATTGTCCGGTTAAAGGAAAATCAACCAAAATGGTGTCAGTTTATTCACTTTAAAATGGCTTTTATGTGCTTTTGCACATACTTATCCCAGTATCCTTAAAATGATGTCTATATTGTACAATCTTGCATGACAGGATTAGTGTTTATTTTATGGTGCTAGGCAGAAAATACGTTTGTGTAGGTCGGGTTGGTGGATGGGCAAGTTTGCACCCAACATGCACCAATTAAAAAATGCCTTTATATGAGCCTTGACCACATTGTTTCCTTATTTTTGAAGAGTTTAAATTAAGACCAATAGTCTACTGCCATGACCAAAGAATTTCCTTTAAAAAATGTTACTGAATCGTCCAATATCAGCATCTTTGTCCAGCTTTCTGGTTGAGTTATCACTTATTAAGAGTTCTTCTTCATTGAATGAGCTCTCCAAACTGCTGAGCGCCCACAGGTCTCGCCCCCTGCCTGCTCAGAGAGGAGGGTGATCCCCCCAGGAGAGGCTCCGACGTGGAAACGTTGGTCTCACAGCTGCTGAACTCATCGTCAGGGGAGTTTCACGGCAGCAGGTCGGGGTGAGACACTTCCTCATCCTCTCCCTCTGATGAAGACATGAATGAGCTCACTCACCCGCCTCCCTTTGCACTTGTGGAGCACTGTCACTGGATTAATGGCTCTCCCAGTAAAAGGTGCATTAGTGTTTGTTGCCATGAACAAAAATAATAAACACTTCAATTAATTACGCCGAGCTCTTCAAAGTCCAGAGATTCCAGCACTGAGTGAGCCAGGAATCTCTGCAACGGCAATTAAATGTCTCCACAAAGAGGAGGTCAGCCCGAGTGAGCGGAGTTATATTTCCAGTGGGGTGTAATGATAATTGTGTTTATTGTGCATTCCTTGGCTGGCAGCCTAATGAATTTTCCATCTCACTATTTCAGAGGCTCAAAAACTAATATTGCTGAAAGCAGAAAACTGCATAGCTGTACAAGCAAATAGTCCTTTTTTTCCACCATGGTTCCAAACTGGGTCTGTGATTGTTTGGCTCCCATCTGCTCCCGTTAATGCTTTAAACACATGAACACTGTTTAACTACGTGAAATCGAGGCGCACAAGTCCTCCCATCTGGATTTGGCAGATTTCATTATTTTGTTTCATTCGGAAGAACGGGAATTGAAATAAAAAAGAAAAGAAAAGGCAAACAACTTGCAAGTTGCTCCGGCTGTCCCGGCTCTAACAGGACGGTGTGTGTTCATACACCACACCCTGTCATTCAGTTGTCAGCGGCTCCGTTACAGCCACACGTTCCTTCACGCACATGACTAACAGGCACAGCTACGAGCAGAAGAACGGTCTGTTTCAGCTTTCAGTTATTAGTACTATCATGTGGATCTTGTGATTCTGGAAAATAAGATTTTATAGTGACAAATAAAGGTTGTTTAAGGCTTAAATGACACCAGAAACCTTTTCTGCTTTCATAAAGTTGCTAACTTCACCACTTTAAAATGTTTTAGACTAACACAGAAACTGCAACAAAGTCATGACTCATGCTGGAAATGAATACTACGTCTAAAACAGACGGGAAGTGAAGGAATTCAGCTGTCTGATGAAATATTACACAAGATTTAAAAGGAGCAGAAAGTTAAAAAATCTGGAGTTTACTTCTAGATTTGTGGATCAGTGGTGGGACTCTGCACCTGTTAGCCCACCAGCTCCCATCTGCATCCATTGTCTGCTCCACCACAGCGCGGTGCAGCACAGCAGGTAGACCAGACACCTACACAGACCAGCTCCAGAGCACAGACCTGGTCCAGGACTCACCTTTCTGGAGCTTCCCCTCCAGGACTGGTGAAAAAGCCGGGTACCCAAACCAGATCTTGACTGATATCCTTTTTTTGTTTTTTTAAAAAAACACCTTGTTTCCAGTTTCCACCAGTGACACCAAAGAGGCAAAAATGCTGCTATTCCATCTGAGAGCTCACAGAGCGGGCTTGACTGAGAGAGCACAGGAGAGGAGAGGAGAGAGGGAGGAGAGCGGAGAGACAGAGAGGGCTGGTGTCCTATTACACACTCTCCACTGAAGTCCCCCTCCCCCTTCCCCTCCTCCTCCTCCTCCTCCTCCTCCTCCTCCTCCTGCTGCTCCCCACCCCTCCCCTCCACGATCTTCCCCCTGCCCTCCCTCCGGTAACTAGACAGCAAACTTATAAATGTTCAGCTCGACACATCAGGGAGGTGGAGGACTTGTAGCTCACAGAGAGAGAGAAAGTTCAGAGACACTCAGGACTGACGATGCTTTTGTTCAAACAATAAGATCTCCAACCTAAACGACAGAATTGGCAGTTTGTCAATAGCACATTTATGAGTGTTTATCAAACTGACCCATATGAGCGTTTTGCAGGTCACGGTAGAGCGGAGCGTTCTAAAAATAACACACCTTTTGAGGTTGTAAAAAAGCTGCAGTTTCTGTTAATTTGTGCTAAATCACTGACCAAAGTTTAGAGCAAAAAATGTCCTGGTTAAAAGACAGTTTAAAAAGTAAATAAAAGAACGGAAATGCCAAAAGTGAAGAAGTTACGAGATGACGTTAAATAAACTTAAAACAAGCCACATAAGTTACATAAGTCACAATAAAAACGTTAAAAAAACGTAAGTTATATATAAAATAAACTTGATTAAAAAAAACACAAGCCACGTAAGTTACATAAGTTACGTAAAAAAAAAAACAAAAAAAGTAAGTTACGTAAAATAAACTTGATTAAAAAAATGCCACGGAAGTTACTTAAAAATAACTAAAATTACAACAAATAAACGTTATTCCAAAAACCACGAGCCACGGATGCTAGATAAGTTACGTCATAACATAAGAAAAAACAAAAAATGTTGGTAAATAAAACCCCCCCGCAATCCACGGAAGTTACGTAAAAAAACTAAAGTTACATAAAATAAAATTTATAAAAAAAAACACAAGACGTTGAAAAAAAAGGCAATCCACGGAAGTTACGTGAAAAAACAAAGAGTGTGAAATCCGCCATTTAAACTCCAGATCGCTGTCAATCATTATTACTACATCAGCAGATGGCGGCGGAGGAAAGTCTAAAATGTAAATATGAGTCATATTTTTATTGTCATTTTTGAGGAGAGACCAGTCTCTAATTAAAAAAGACTTTACCATTTGTTTTCATCTGAATGTTAAAGTCCCCCTGCCATTAAAAAATGTGTTTTTAAAATTTTTCGTCCCTAAAATGTCTCTGTGGTCGTCTCTCAGAGGCCAGATCCAGAATCTCTCAGTGAGGGAGGAAGAGTAGATGTGCTTCCAGTCGCTTCTCAAAGACTGTTCTGTATTTCTATGTGAACCCTGTTAAATAAAATATTAATCATAGCGGATAATTTTAACATACTTTAAAACGTGCCTGGAGGGGGACTTTAAGTGTAATGTCATTAGTGTTTCCACATTAATTAATTTATCAGCTTGTAAGTATTTGCTGCTGGAACCATTTTAATAATTGGGGTACAGCAAAGTCTGCAAGGAAATTATATCTCAGACGCTGGAAATGGTGAAAGCTTCAAACACACCACTGCTGCCACAGTGCGTCATGGCGAGGGTCAGTTGCCGCCCTGAGCACCGACAGAGACAGAGTGCTGCAGTCTGTCAGCAGACGATCACACAGATTATTATAACTTTTACTCAAGATGGTTCATTCGCTTGACATCATGAGTGGACAGCAACAAGTTGAACTGAAGAGCCACATTTCAGAGCTATGGGTCACCAGGAACTATCTTTGTTGAACAAATAGTCTCTGAATATTTCTCAGCCAAACAGATCACAAAACCACTTGCAGAGGTGGTCTAGAACACTTTAACCAGATATATACAGTCTAAATGCCAATGGGTCCTGATGCATCCTGACAAGGACGAAACAGGAAAATATGTCATCAGTGCAGGACGTCTGTCAGTTGATTTTTATGACAGAGCGCCAACAGTCTAAAAAATGAAGAGGATTCATACTGTTGCCGGCTAGCAAGATAGCAACTAGTGTTGTAATTAGCTCCGCAAAGGAGGTCATGTTTTCACCGGTGTTTGTCTGTTTGTGCACAAAATAACTCAAAAAGTTCTACACGGATTTGGGTGCAATTTTCGGACAACGTGTGTATTGGGACAAGGAACAGGTGATGATATTTTGGTGGTGATTGGTGATCTGGAACACCATCTGGAATTTATATTACCAATTTATATTATTGTGTCAGTGACCCTATTGCCTTCACTAACTGCCGCCATCTAGTGGATGAAATATTTCAATGCCAGTGTGCTCCCAGAATACATGCAACCAATTTAACCCTTCAATTCATTGCCTTGGGGGAGGTCTCCGAGTGCTTTTCTAGTTGTTATTGTTGTCAGATGTAATAAACGTGCGTTTCACGTTCTTGTGAAAGTGGCGTAGGTAGTAAGGAAATCTGAACATGAGTGGTCAGCTGGACGGCAGGGTGTAAGATTAACAGTTTTTGTCTAATATGAACGATACTAAACACTAAGTACAGCTGAGGCTGATGGGAATATCACAACTTTTCACAATGAATATTTTGGCCCAGTCTGGACCACTGGTGGACCCGCCAACAGACCCACATCCCTCCAGCAAGCAGCGACTGGGCTAAAAACAGCTGAGTTCAAACTTTTTCCATTGCTGCTGCATTCTTCCTGAAACTGCCTGCACCATTCAGTATATTAAAAAACCTCCTGTGAGTAATCTCACCACAGACGTGATGGATTTCATCATCATAATAGATAGAGAAGTAAAGTAATAACGTAGAACATTCTTCATCCAATGTGGTCGGACATAAAAAACCATGTTAGGATTTTTGGTGTGTGAAGCACGCTCCTCCGTTTCAAACCAACCCCCGAAGAAACTGACACACTTTAAACGGGCTCTGGGGGAAAGCTTGGTCAGCACAGATCTAAAACTATTATGTAGAAGGACTGAAGCCTGCCAAAGCTGCATCAACACAAACACTTACACAGATTTGTAGCTTCAACACGAGCCCAAACCAGAGGAGTCAGGAGTCTGGAAAGACTTGGATGTGTTCGCCACGAGCAACACGCGTTTGATTTAACTATTTCCATACTGAAGCTGAGCTGAACTATGAGACAGGATGTCAAGGATTTTACACTTTGACTTTAACCCTCTGAACCCCACTAACCCAAGGGGATTCAAACATTTTTTCTTTAATAGATCACCAAAAATACACAGTTTATCATAGAAAGTAACTGTAAAAACAATAAAAACATTTGAACTTTCCAACAATCCTTGAATGAATCACAAGTTATGAAAGTTTCGCGGACAAAAAATAACCAAAACGAAGCTACAAATTGTGATATTTCCCTCAAAATCACTTTATTCTACTTTATTTAAAATGTCGCCAAAAATAAACAATTTCGAATAACTAGATCCTGTTAAAAGCAATAAATTCTGCGACACTGTGAAGCCATGATTGATTCTGCTGAGACAAACTTGTCAAATATTCACTGAAAATCAGAACGAACTGCTGGCTGTTTACACAGAGCTGAGAGGAGAGGACAAGAAAGGTTATGAGTAGAGGTTGTAATAATGCAAATAGCTCAATATGTATAAGAGAGACACATTTCTTCTTGATTTTTATGATTTGTTTTTACTGATTACTCGTAACTGTGTTATTCTGCACAAAAGACATTTTTAAGTTGTTCCTACTTCTCGCTATGATTCAATAGAGCTGCAGGACTTTTATATTGCAGTGAAATAAAAGGAAACAGTGAGTAAAATGTAAAAACAACACACACACTGCTTGGGGTTCACAGGATTAAGGTAGAATTAGAGCCGAAATCACAGCTCAGGAAAGAAAAGAAAAGGGAGCCTGATGAAAGCGTCTGACACAGAGAGAAAGTCAAAACGGGGGGAGGAAGAAGAAGAAGCTGGTGGCTGAGACAGGAGGAAATAATTACCCGTCTCCCTGACAATGCAGCCTGATTTACGCCTCGCCAATTAAAGTGTCAGCATGGCCCGCTGCAGAGTGATGCAGGTTTTTCATTGGGCCCGTCTGCACGCTCATCACTGGTGCAGGAGAAGAAGAAAAGAAAGAGAGACGAGGCGTGTCCTTTACTATCCCCACCACAGGGCTTCAGCTGTAAATTAACTTAATGAGCGTGATGAGGCAAAAAGAGCCCAACATGGGGACAAACACCGAATCTGACAGGAGACGTGATTATAAGGAGTTATAGTCAGGGATCATAAATCGTGCAAAAAAGTGATTTATCCCAAAGATGATGACCAGAAGAAGAGTCCGGTCACGCAACGTCTCTGTTGCACCATTTCCAGGTGGCAGGGTTTGTGGCGTGGGCGGGTGCAGTGCATGCAATGCTCCTCACACACACACACACACACACCCTTTAAACAACCTGTCCCTCGTTAGCGCCGCAGATGTTCCGCGTTTGTCACGCTGATGTTAAACGTGCGGGCCGAGGTCGGCGGAGGGCCTCCCGTGGCGCTCGCCCCGTCACACGCACATGATCACAGGACCGACTGCAGCAGGTTCACACGCCGTCACTGCTGCTGTGATGTTACTGTGGGTCACTGCTCACGGTTCAGTCTGAGAGAAACACGATCAGACCAACACAGGAAATACAATTTCCCATAAACCAGGAAAGCTCACAAATTTGTGGGGTTTTTTTTCTGTGGTTTGCAGATTTTCAGGTGTTTGTTTTTTTCTTTCTGAAAAGTTTATGGAGACTTTGCTTCTTCATTAAACTTAAAAAGTGATCAGTAATAAACATTTTAAGATCCCATCTCGCTGGTTGACGACTGCTCTTTAAGGTTATTGAGATATCAAGAAGACGAGCAGCTCGTCATTTTCCAGCCTGACGCGTGATTGAACCTGATTGACGTGCTGCACATGTTTTATACGAGAAATGAAACCAGATTATTCCCATCAGGGCGGCCGATCGGATTCTACATATGCTCGCTCCATCTGTGCAGCCGGTGCGTACTTGTGGCCGACACGTCTGTGAGCCCGTGAAAGTGAGGAAAAACAAAAGGCAGACACGTGAATAACGGGTGCGCTAATTAGCTGCTCGGCACCAAAGGGCAGATCTGATTAATGCTAAACGGGAACAGGCAGCGCCCTTCACTTTCAACAGCTCACTCGGGGAGATTAATGGAGAGGTTCAGCCACCCCTGCAGAAGGAGGTGAGGAATTCTGCCGGAGTCACGCTCCGTGTCCGGAGAAATCTCGCTGCACCTCTTTCTGCGTGTCTGAAGTCATCAGCTGGAATCCATACATTACTGTACAAGTGCAGCGCTGATGGAGTCTGCAACGCTCTGCTCTAATGTGCAGCGACTGGGGCTGAAAAATGAGATGGAGTGTGACTTTCTCTGTGAGGGTCATTTCCATAATAGGACAAACTCACTCTGCAGATGAAACTGAAAGGTCCAGCACGGACTGGAACGCAGGAGGGAAAGAGGTTTAACAGGAGGATGATGAGCTACAAAAGGAATCTATTAGTGATTCATTTGTCCGCTAAAATTTGTTCCAACAAATCTCGTAGCTTCCAAAACTAAAACACAACCAGACACACATGTTTAGCGTGGATCTGAACCCAGTTAATGAGATTAAAAGATGACATTTCTGAGAAGCCCGAGGCACCAACAACAACAGTTTAGAGTTCTGCATTTTATAATTTCCAGTCTTACCCATAACTGCATTCATGTGGTGTCAGAATAATTGGAAAAATGAGTTACCAGCTGGGAAAATTCATGCGAACGCCTCTTTAAGTTGGAACGAGTCAGAAAGCTGGCAGAAATTTGAGACTGGTCTCCCCTCAGAAGTGTCAGTGTTTGTACAGGCAGCAAAATACGACTCATATTCATGTTTTAGTCTGTCCTCTGCTGCTATCTCGCTAGTAGTTGTGATTGATTTGAAACAGAACTTATGTTTTATTTAACGTAACTTATGTTTTTTATGTAACTTCCATAATTTTTGTGGCTCACAATTTTTGAATCATATTCCTTTTACATAACTGTAACCCTGGTTTGTAAATCACATTTTATTTTATATAACTTACTGTTTTTTTTGCGTAACTTTTGTAACTTCTTTAACATTCGGGGCTCACGGTTTGTGAATCCTATTTTTTAATGTAACTCCCATTTTTTTACGCAACTCTCGAAAGAAATTGGTGCACAACTTGACATCATATTATCTAGAAACATGTTGGATGGAAGTAAATGTTGGGTTGATGGTAAGAAACTTTACTAATTCACATATTGCTTTTTTTTTTTCAATTTCTAATATGGTATTAAGTTGTAACTGTCTACATAGAATGACCTAGATTAGTAAGAAGTTATTTATTCTCATTAACCCTGATAACAAGTCAGATAAAGCAATATTTAAGGTGAATTAAGGTGTTGTTTTAACAATGAAAGACTTGACATAATCCTTGATTGTTTCCACATTATGACCCCAGGCTCGAGACCACACCAAAGTCAGAAGGACTGCTTTACGTTTTGGGAAAGGGGACCATCTGAGGAGCCTGTGAACGCAGCATGAACACGCTCTAAACAACTGCTTAAACAAAAGAAAACCTCACAAACAAACAGGGGATTCCCCCGAGTCCCCACAAAGAAGTCTGGGCTCAATTAAACAGCAGCTTTAAATAGCTTATGGTCAAAACCATCGACACAACAGTAAGGGCAAGACTTCACTGAAGCTAAAGCTGCCAAGTCAGTTAGCGACTTTTCATTTTTCACCATCAAGCTTTCAGCGTTCAGCTCGGGACCAGAAGGAAAACCAACATACAGAGAAGAATCAGCTGCTTTCTCCCTCAGTTCCACTTGGTACAACCCTGATTACCTGGACGATCAGGAAACACTGACAGCACCTGGTGGAGCCCATGTCCCTGAAGGCATCATCCAAATCATACCAAACAAGAATCCAAACCTATACGTAAAAAACGTCCAAAATCATCATCATATTACGGCAAGTTTTACTTATAAAAAGCACAAATACACTGTTGGATTATTAGCAGAGAGAGAAGTTAATTTTTTAGTCCACACATATAGAAAGGACTGATTTCAGACACAGCCAGATGATAAAATTGTGCCTTGGGAAAGTCTGTTGAGCTTCTGCAGGCTTTTATTTTGGTTTCTTTTAATTTGCTGCACTGTCATGTCGGTCTGTCCTGAATTAAAGCACTACTTCATTGACTAACACTCAACTAGTAGATTAGTTGATATAATCAACATCTATTGTAATTAACAAATGTGTAAACTGAGCTTCTAAGCACCAAGTTTAAGTTAAATTTAAGTCATTTGAATAAAGCATTAGCATTAAAAAGGCCTGACCTATGGACTAATGATTTCTTAGTATCTGTCCTGCACTGTGTCCTCACCTTGACCACCATCATGCAGAATTTATGACCAACACGTAACCAGCATTAGTGAAAAGCAATTTCCAGGATTATGGGCATGCACATGCAGGTTTACATGCAGGAGGGTCAGGTAACAGGTTGATCTGAGAGATGACTCTAAGCTTGATGAAGCTGTCTTTGGTGGACAGAAAGAGCTGCATGCTTTAATTTCTGCATAATTTTCTGCTTTTTCCAACCACAAAATCAAGCACCACAGTCAGAAACAGTCGGGTGTGGAGCCCATCTGTCCCTGTTTTACCTGACACACTATCCTGGTGATCTCTCATGTGTGTCTCCTCTCCCATCCCATCATTTCCTGTCCCCCACACTTCCATCTCAGTGGGTGGGTGGGGCATAATAAATCAAATTAAAAGTTCTCCACTCGAGGCATTGACTTCCACGGGCGAACTAATGGAATCTGGTTATGATTTATCCCACTTCCTGCTTCTTGTGCTTCTGCTGTGCTGCGTGTGATACTGCAGCCCCACGCCTACATCTTAATAGAGAACACCATCCAACATTCACAAGTTTATTAGTCCGTCTAATAAAGTTAATGAACTTTCACGTAAAAACAGCCACTGTTTCAGTAGCTGTGGTTTTTTACAAGCTTCATGTTGGGTTTATACGTTGTTTACTGGATTCTAAGCAGTGTTCAACATATAAAGTCTGTGTATCAGGGCAGAGCTGTATTCTGTGTTGATCTTTTCTTGATGTATGCGTCTGGTTCCCTGATACAGACACTGTGATGCTATAAATCATACTTATCTGTCTTAAGGGATCAACAATGCTTCCAATAGATTACGTCCGATCTCGTGAATTTAGGTTTAGGTTTCCCCTAAAGTAGCTTCCAAGTTAGAGCAAACTTTTATCTGTAATCGGTATGATGGTGACGCATGTGTATTTAACATCTGTTTATTCCAAGACCTGACTGGAGCTTCATGAAGTGACTTTACTCAAATTCATGATGAAATCAAAAGGTGTCTTGTTCACCTGTTTGCTTCAGTTTCTATTGGAAACTTTGGGATCTTTTCTGAGTTGAAAATTAAGTTTCTTTGAATTAAATGAGTTACCTATTGGCTGATTTGGGAAAGCATTTCTTTTACACTGTTACAAACCTAAAGAAAATACATTTAGAGAGTTGACAACTCACGCAATGCATGAATGGATGACTGAACAGGCCTAGGGGCCCAAAATGTCAGGGGAAAAAAAACAAAAAAGTTCCTCAAAGAGACACTTCCCAACCTCAACTACTACTGTAAACCGGCTCAACAGCCCAAAAACAAGACTCAAATCTACCTCAAAGAGACAAAAAGTGACTAAAAATGGACAAAATGACAAAGCAACTACAAAGACACAAAGCCACTACAATGCCAGCTGCAAAGAGGCAAAAAGAGCCTCAGGGCTTAAGAAACTTGGCAAAGTAAGCACAAAGACACACAAAACAACTACAAAAAGACACCAAACAACTTCAAAAAGAAGCTAAACAACTATAAAGTCTTTATTTCTTGTGGTGGAGCCTTTGGAGGCCCAATGCCACATACACTGCCCATGGCCAGGAGTGTGGATTTCCCTTAAAGTGGGACCATCTTATATTTTCTAGACTGCCAGATAAAATGTAACAAATATAGAAATTAACTTGAGAAATATTGGAATATTCCGAGACAGTGTGAAGAGTTATTGTTCAATTTGAAAAAAAACAGCCATATGTTGCTGCTGAATTGAATGTTTTATATGCCAATATGAATCAAAACACAGTCAAAGTAGCTTTTCAAAAGGCTGGCCAATGTTCAAATGAAGTAACACAATAACAGGCCTGGGTGGCAGAGATTTTTTAGAAACAGTGTAATGAGAAGACCAATGCTGGGTATTTGGCTGTTAGTCTGGATGATCACTGTGGGATTAGACACGATGAGACAACCGGCCCGAGAGACTCTGATTTTTTGGATGGAGCGATTGGATTCGGGCAAGTGACAGCTGCTGGGAGGAGAGTCCTGGAAGCAGATCCTGGAATAATGGACTTTCTGGAGGGAGGAGAGCTTGTGAGAATGATAGCTTTTGGAGAGCTGGACTGTTGTGTTGAGGGGTGGGGAGGGGGTCCACGCTGGAAGGCAGTGGTGGCCAGAGAAACTGGGTGTTTGGAAGGCTGGCAGGGTTGGATAACACTCAGATGGTTGGATATCTGATTAGTTTTATAGCTAGGAGCCAGTGTCTGAAGTGAAGAGCAGATCTGAAGAGGAGGGCTTTGAAAGGACTGACAGCAGAGGAGTTTAGGAAGAGGTCAGTGGTGTTGCCCCAATGAAAGCTGGAAAGCAAAATAGTCAAGAGTGTAATGGAAATTTGGTGGTATGAAATAAAGGGCCAATAGGCAAGCTGAGACAATGACAGTGAAGCGGAGAATGTCACTCTAAGAAGCTTGTTCCTGCCAGGTAATCCTGGAAAGCAGACGTATGCTTGGAGCTCTTGGGTCTGGCTGATGCAATAAGCAGCAGGTCTTTGAGGAGGAATGATGTATCAGTGTTTTGACTGTAATCTGTAAGAGCATTACGAGGCAGTCTGTAAGAGGACAGAGTGGACTGAGGGGTGGTGTCGGGATATCAGTCTAGACTGGTGGAATTAAAGGAAGGTCAACAGGGACAATGTAAAGAAAGAGTGAGGAGTTAAAGAGTCTTGAGGAGACTTGAAACTATCAATTGAGGCCATAATGTTGCCATGAGAATTTATTTAGAGGCAATAAATCAAGTGAGAATTAGTCTTATTTTAAAATTAAAAATAAAAACCCATTGACTTAGAGACGGAGAAACCAGAAGTGCTTAAGTGCAAACTTATTTCCGTATTTTAGAACTCATCACTGTAACACAATGAGATAATTGAATCTAATTTGAAATTGAACATGGCCTGAGAAGTTACCACACCAAACTAGTGTGTTGGCTAAAGAAGAGGAAGTTTTCTGAGAGCCTCAGACGGTTTCTGGGAGGGAAGTCTTGAAGAGCTAATGCAGAAAAGAGGAGGAATACTGTCGGTCTGACCCCAATTTGGAACACCTGGTCCATCCAGTTGATGTGTTCATCCAGATTGTCAAGTCAAGATTGAAGACATGACCTCCTTGACGTCGGAGGAACATTTTTTCTCCATGTTGTTATGATAGGTAGTACTGATATTAAACAGCCAGCAAGAAGTTGAAATCAGGAAACAGGTTTGGAATCAGAAAAATGACGTCTGTGATAAGTTTGGTTTCTGTAAGCAGACTTCACCTCCGGGATTCAAAAAAAGAAGGAAAGCTGCCTTATTTAAACTCGAGAAAACGTAGATTGTAAACATGTGTTTCTGGCAGATTCGTTTTATATGTATAGGTGCAGTGCAGGTTTATCTCCAACTCTATTTAATTCTCCATATCTCCCCATGATCCACGTACTGAAAGCCTGCTATTCACCGAGCGAAGCCCACGGCGTGCCACTCAGCAGATGTTATCAGCTAAATAAGTTATTTTAATGATGAGCATGCCGGAGAGACAAAGACAGACTTGAAGACTGAGCACCAGAAGACGGTACATTATGCTGCACGCACAACACTTCCACCCTTCCTGCTACATTCTCATTCAACATCATCATCACGGAGGCAAATCCATTTTGTCCCGTCAGCCACAGCTCATTAACTTGCCATGCCAGTTCCCTTCTCGTTACTGTGCCTTCTGCTGCATTTTATTGAATTTCATCCCTCATTTGCTTGGATTGTCACTGTGTACATCTTTTTTTTTTGGACAGTGAAAATACTATCAGCCATGCATCCTATAAATGCAAATAGTTTGGGTTGCAGAACATTCCTGCCATCTGTGAGCAACATTCACAACAAAAACAACAAGATAGTCCTTTGAAGCTTAATATCGGGTTAATCTAATATGTACCTAACCATTTGACCCTGCAAAAATAGCTCCGAGCAAAATCAGCTGATAGGGAAAGTTGTTTTCCTTATCAGTTGATTTTCCCTTTCTGGTGTCAGGAACATGTTGGTCTAACCTCCAGTTAAACTCTCAGATCAGCAGAGTGGCTGATTTGCTCAAACCTTGATAAGATCTGCAGCAGTGATTGCTTTGACAGTAAACACCCTCCGTGATTGATACTGATGAGATACAACATATCAATTGGAGACAATGCTCGAAAGGAAACGAAAAAGCCTGTTGCAACAAGCGCATTCCAGCCCCTGCGCCGTTTATCGTAATTTACATGACTTGGAAGAATAGTTTGGGATGGAGACAAGAGATAAAAGTCCGCTCCTTTTATCTTCATCTGAATTCCTGTAATTTGCCTGTCACTGTGGATCACTTCAGATTTCCATTCAGCTCCTCCACAAGAATTTCAATCAGGTGAAGAGGGGGATTCTCCGCAGGGACTTTCTTCTCAATCGGCTGGGAGCTACAAGGTCACTTAATGGTTGCCATTGTATTCAATGCAGCTGATGGTGATATATATATATATATATTCTGTGGGCGTTCCCAGCTTTAAGGAGATCATGTCAGCGTCAATCCTGGAGGGTCATGATTGTCCGATTGAGCGTGCATTGCAGGTCAAAGGGTCACCTGTCGATCACGGCCCTGGTGTCAATCACAGGCTGACCTCTCTGACCGAGCAGAGAAACGGAGAAGATGCAGATTTTCTGCTGTCGCTTTGGCTTCTTACACATGTCAAAACACAACGACTGTTAATGATGTGGATGGTTTTGATGAAAAGGGCCACAAGACCATAAAGAATGATGCTCTGTGTCAGTTTTACAAGTAGTAAATCCATGAAAAGGGATAGTTTGGATTTACTGAAGTGGGGTTTTATGAGGTACTCATCCTAGTCAGTGAATTACCTACAGTAGATGGTGGTCGGCACGCCCCAGTTTGGAGAAACAGGCAACTGACACATCTCCTATTCTCTATATTTAGAATATTTTCCCTGCTTTTCAGATGGCCCTGTTTTAGTTTGCATGAGGTGAACTGAAGCCATTATAATCTATTATCTATCTATATCCATTATATCTATTTATTTCTACCATTGCACAACCTGTACATATGTTTACCAACCTGACCTTGTACATATTTTTGCAAATGTTTTTTTACTATGTTTAATATTTAATATTTGCAGTTTTTGAGAGCAAGCAAACAGGAGTCAAATTCCTAGTATGTGTACACGTACCTGGCCAATAAATCTGGTTCTGATTCGATGATCTAATCTCATTAATGATACCAGACTCCATTGAAAAAATTGGTGTTTGAACAAAAACAAGAAATCAATGCCAAAATGCCAAAAATGAAGGCATCAAGTCCACAAGCCAAGTCAAACTGTATTATCCCATGAAGGGAAATTAATCATTAATAATTTAAAACTTA
The DNA here is from genome assembly GCA_903364295.1 of Serranus cabrilla. Classification (NCBI taxonomy): domain Eukaryota; kingdom Metazoa; phylum Chordata; class Actinopteri; order Perciformes; family Serranidae; genus Serranus; species Serranus cabrilla. The sequence continues at coordinate 607,379 of CAFUXE010000391.1, read as the reverse complement.
TTTTACAACGGTCTACAGTTAAAATACCAGCTGGTTACAGCCTCACAATGAAAATGTGAGCTCAAAACAGGTCATTTTTAATCAAAATGTCCAACTAAAACTTCTGCCCTTTAACTCAATTCTTCTGTCCTGTATGCAGCACTACGACAGTATGTGGAAGTCTTGTATTACAGATAGCTAAACACAAAGTGATGTGTCCACAGAGTGTTCAGGCTAAAGGGAGCTAACGTCATCCGTCTTCAACAATGTAAATACCCAAAGTTCCCTAAAGGCCTCTTTTCACAATCATTTTAAACACCAGCAGACAGCTAAATGGGACACTTTGCAACAATCATGGCATTGTTTGAAGTGTAAAGATGGATGGATATGTTATGCATCAGCAGGCAAAAATAAACCCCTTCATGTATTAGCGTTTTCTACTATCTCCAAATGCATCTTACCAAGAGTCTTTGGGATTTTTCAGAGTTCAAAGGTGCTTGCTGTCTGCCTCGGAGTGGCTGAAACTCAAAGGATATACAACCTCATTAGGCTGAGAGCCAGAGTCTCCCAAGAAGCACATGGCTCAACTGCCATCAATTTCTATACATCAGCAGATTGTTGGGATTCACAGAAGCCGCAGCCCCCACACGCTACCTGCATTATGAACAGATGTGCCAGGAGCTGCAGCCCGTGATCCAGCAACGCATGACGAATGGCTGAATTTCACCAAAGGCCAAGGGTCAAGTCGTATCCCTTACCCGACCCTGGCATTAGACACAGATGCATGATGTCAGCTCCCATGTGTTGGGACGGGACGGTGACTGCAGACCCTTTGACAAGCCAAAGACTTCCCCACGGAGCCGCAATCCCGGCAACCACGCACCATGAACCGTGAACCTTCAGTTCCCAGATACCCACCTCTAATTATCCGGCCCCTGAGGAGCTGCTCACTTTCTTCCATTCACCTTCACCCGCCATTCCCCTCCACCTAGCAGCCCCCAGACACCCACCAAAGCCACTCACCTGTGGCAGGAAGCACATAGTACAAGAGGAGGTTCAAATTATGTCTCGGCTTGTAGGTCATGGTTTCAGTGTGTCCTGGCCTTGTAACTCCTGGTTCACAGCAGTTTCCTTTTTTATTATTTATTGAACACTACACAGACCCTCCACTTAGTGAATACAGTCCTAAAAAAAGGCACAGCTGCACTCTTGTCCTTCCACCAGGAATATCAACATTTGCCCCTTTTTTTCCCACAGTGAAATGGACAAAGTAATCCAGCAACTCCTGATATTCTGCGCCGCAGCTGTAAGGATGAATGTAAGACAATGTAGCATATGGCTGATGTTGAATTCAACAATGTGTTGTATGTGTCATTACTGCATAAAAGCTGATTTCATGCAGCTGTTTTTACACTGGAAACACAATGAGGCTCCGCTCTGAATGCAATGTGTTGCCAGAGAGGCAGTCTCTCCAAACTTGTGGCTTGTGTTTCTGCTTCATTATAACATTATGGGTTTGCTTTTGCTCTGCAGAAGTCTGTATACAAGAAAAATCCATTCAGGGATCCAAACAATGTACAGTTTTGAAAATGCTTCCAGCAGCTATTTATAAATGTTTTATTGATTGAAAAACTGTGTTTCCTTGTAATGGATTCACATGATTAATAAGACCATATAGTTTCTCATAACTTTATTTTACGACCTTATGACTGTAGATGTATGGACTCAGCATAGGAGACCTACATCCCCGTAATGTATAAATTCATGCGAAACAAAGGCCCATTTATCAGATTAGAGTGCCTGGATGGCAGCAGCAGGGAGGGTATATTGGCCCTGTGTCACTTGTGTAAACTTCCTGCTGTTTTATATGCTTCCTGTGGTCAGGGGTCAACCTACGAGCATGACCAATCACAAGATAAATCAGCGTCTGAAAGCATTTTGTCATCGGCGTACTAGAGTTCGATTAGCTTTAATTCATTGTAAGGAGCTTCGGTTGGCTCAGTTGTTACTCATTTTGATGGATGATATATTTAATAGTGAGCATACAGACTCTGCACACAGTGCATTAGCTAAAAGTGCTGAAACACACTGAGGTGAATCACAAATTACTTAAGAATAGAGAAAATTAGTTTTTTAGGTTAGTTTTTTGGGGATTTCCTTCCATATGTGGATGCAGCATCCATGTCTGCCTAAAACCTGCATTCTTTCTAATGGCAAGCAGGGGAAATCAGATTGTATAGAAGTCTATGAGGGAATTACCCTACTTCCTGGTTGATTTATTACCCCAGTAAACTTTCTCATAATGAGTTTATGGTCTCAATTGCTTGTTTCAAGTCTTCTTCAATACAGCCTGACGCTCATTTGGGAAATTATGGTCCCATTTAGAGTAAAAACAACAACAAAGCAGGGTATGCCTTAGGGCGGGACTAGCTTGAGATTGACAAATCACTACCAACTGTGTACACTTCAGTCGCCATGAGTGTGTTTTTGGTTTACCTCAAATTATGGAACTTGTTGGCAGACACTTTCCATAACCAGGATCCAGGTGCGCTCAGGTTGCCAGTATTGGTGGGCTTCTTTAGTGTCCTCTGGTTCTCCGGCAGCTCCACTCTTTCGTCCAATTATGCTGACTTCTGGCTCCAAAAAAGCAAAATGGCAACCAATGATTATGCCAAACTTGAGAACAGCAGTCCACAAACCAATGGGTGACATAATGGTGGTTATGTCCAATTCTTTCATGCAGACCTTGGTTCATTCCTGTTGGTTTTGTTGGTCTGGCAGGTAATGGATGGAACGGGCCTCTAAAGGCTGATGAGGAAATGAGCAACAGGTGGTCGGGGAACATCAGGTGAGTAACTGGAACAGATGTGTAGATGGGTGGGGCAGTCAGATGAAGGGAAAGGAAGAGAAGTCCGGGGGCATTCAAGGTCCTGGGAGAGACAGTGAGACAAGAGTTTTAACATGCTAATGTTTAGTCCATTTGCTGTGTAGCTATTAGAACAGCAACGACGGTCAAGACTCAAATATTTCAAATATATAAAAGAATCCTGTGCATTTAACACATCCTCCATTGGGGGTTCGGTGCTTTACTTAAGGGTACTTCAGCGATCCTCCGCTTACAAGCCCAATTCCTGACTTCTAGGCCCCGGACTGCCCCCCACCTCCTGACTTTCCTGTAGTACCACCATGAGTTGTATATGTTCAGTCTGAGTGAATTGGATTGAATTGCAATCCAGCTTTAATTTATGAAATGTTTTTTCCTCATCTGCTATGTTAGCAAACATTGATACTATTCCTTCTTTTCTAATGAAGCTGAACTGATTTTAACGAAGCAGGAACATAAGTCGTGTGTGGCTGACATGCTTTATTAACATGACTCATGACTTGAGGCCTACGCATTATTTATCCATGCTTACATTTCAATCTGGGGGCAATAAAGACCAAGCCAATCAAACTCTGAGTGACACATTGATTGAGGCTTAAACAGTATAATCAATACGTCCAGGATTAGCAGTAAGACCGTGTCATCTGAATAACTGCCACCTTTAAATACCCTTTCTGCTTTGCTTGCTGGAGTGAGAAAGAGAAGCTGAAACAAGTTTATTTTTCTCTATCAGTTTAAATTACAAAAAGTCATATACATGTTACTGGAACATTATAGATCCAACACTAAGATCTGCAGCATAATTTAGAGCTTCAGTTGTTAGGAAAGGTACTGCAGTGTGGAGGCAATGCAGCATTTTAGCAGCTGAGTATAACCGTTGGAAATCAAATTTTCCACTTTTCTTATCAGTTTTGATTTGAATCACTCAGGCTGCTGAGTGTAATACCTTCTAAGCTTGAAAGTGGAATCGCATGGATAGAAGATTAGATTATAGAAGGAGGATATAGCTCTGACTTCATTCCCATATGGGGGGCTGCTGCGGCTGCCGTGCCCAAGGTTAGCCCTGCTCCGTCATAAGGAAGAGGCTCATTACGGCAAACAATCAGGCCATCACAGGGATTATAAACATATGTGAAACAAGAGGAAACATTAAGGTATTATTTGGAGCTTGGATGATGTTCAAGAATTTGGAAACACACCCATCATCTATCAACCGTCAATGTTTAATTTCTAGGGGCAATTGTTGCGTGCCAATGGAAGACAAATCGTTAAGGTATGGAGATCACTCATGAGACCTCATCCTGACCAGCCCCTCCTCCTCTCTATATCTCTTTG